>JAIPRN010001389.1:0-47364 GCA_025469175.1 Geopemphigus sp. TES_GeoC_2020
TATATATATATACACGTATTTTATTAAATATCTAATGAATGTCTACACACATTTTTTACAATCAATTTTACATACACTTTTCAACAATATATACAGACAACAATCCGACCACGAAGATGAATATGTCATTTTAGTTAAACATAGGAATTGGACTCGTAACAGACAAATATGAACGGAACGATAAGACTCGGTTATATATACATCGTTGTATATCAAGGAAATAATGTAGTTGTCAAAATTTACTTTGTAATTTCCAAATATTTTTAATTTAGAATATCCAATTATAATTTATATTTATTTATTTAATTTTTTATTTATTATTATAAACGTCATATACCAAAAGACACAATAGAACTATAGGAAATAATACAAGTAATAAAACCGATAAAAGTTCTTTTTATCGATATTATTAATACATTGAATTTACGTACGTATTTCGAATGGTGTATTATATGAAACGAATTTCGAATGTCCATTGTATATAAATTCTATATGCTATTGAATTTGTTTATGGATTGTCATTCAAAAATATAAAATAGTAATTTCAAAAAGAAACCTCGCCAAACTTCGCTGATTTCTTAAAACTCCGGGATGTATTGAATCTGCGGAGTACTTGTGACAAATAATATTTTAAATATTTTTTTCTTTTTCGAATCATAATTTCAGTAAATGTATAAATTAAAATTCAAACGCATGTGCGACTAATGTGTAATCTTACAAAAAAATTACTTCAATTTTTTATATTATATTAAGTAGGATAGAGAAGAATGATCAGTTATGGAGAAATCAATAACTGATTAAAAATAAATTTACGAATTTTTCTACACGATCATATTTTCTATCACTAAACAATACATAATATACTTATTGAAAAAAAATACCATTTAAATGAAAAATATAATTTACATATTTAAACAATAATTAAATGTTAATTTTATCAAAAATAAAGAAATTATAAAATACGAAAAACGCTATTTATATTATAATTAATTCTATGGCGACCGAAAGATTATTTCAATAAAATAACCAAATACCGAAAGTCCATAAATATGTAAATCTAAGTCAAATTTAAGAATACAAACCATACAAAATCATTGCCAAACAATATATATTATTTATGCACAAACTCAATAATCAAAAACTCAAAAATCAACCATCAATAATCAACCGAAGAAGATAATAATTATCATAATTAAATTTATAATAGCCTCCCTATAATCTGCGCACATATTAAAAAAAACGATTTTATATCATAAATAGTCATAAATTAGTTGAGTATGTGCGATATAAAAAAAAATGGCGTAAGTATTTAACAATAAGAGTTTAAGAGGATAAAACAGCTTTAAAATTTATATGGTAGTTACAAATATATAAAATACGCCATTGTAGAAAAATACGCTGAACAGAAATATTATCAATGTCGAAATCAGTTATGTTCAACTCGATTATCAGGAGAATTAGTAAAAAAGGCTAATAACACAATGTGGGAATATTTTACAGTAAAAACGTTTTTCACCAACTCTCTTCATAAGCCACGCAAAAAAAAAAAATTATAAATTCGTGTTTTACTTAATATGTACATTTTGGTTTTTTCGGATAATAATTATTATTATCAAGGTACATAATTTAAAATAATATTATGTTTTAAGAAACGAATAATTACTATTTGTAATTTCACATATTACAAAGACTCCTTATGTGTTATGTGTTAATTTTTGACATACGTTATGGGACTAGTAATAAGAAACCAAGGACGTCACAGATATAATGTAAATGAGAAACTGAAAAACGTATACTCAAACAGTTCTTTATCACAAATTAATCACTAAAACACAAATACGAGATCAATCGAGTTTTCAAATTACGATTCAGAGCACGCTATACAGTTTTCGCATTTCTAATCACTTTTTTTTACTCTCGGAGTCACAGAAACATAATTAACTAAACTTTTTTCCTTAAATAGCGGGAATACTTAATAAAAACACATAAAACTTTTATTATTTTATATTAATATATATAGTTTATTAACTACTCCAAATATAAATTATAATTATTTTTAAGAACACAACTTAAAAAAGTTCAAAGAATAACCTCTAACAAAAAAATAACTATAATAATAATTCTATTCGATAACCAAATAATAAATGGTCGACGAAACGTGTTACGTGAAAATATTCTGAAAGGTAAACTATTGAACAACGAATGTGTGTAAATATAAAATAAAAAAAAAATTATACATGCGAACAGTTCAGATAATAATTATTTATAACAATTTTATAAGCGTGTTAAAACTTACGAAAAACAAATTCGATACCGTTTTTAAAATTGTTAATACGTTTGTTAACGCGAAGACATTTCGAATGCCGAACAAGATTTCAGTTAACAGTAGACTCCTTAATGAAACATCATCAAGCGAAACGGGAATGTTGAAATAGCAAACGGCTTTAAGAATTTTAAGTAGATTGCTCGGGGATGATCAAGGATCGCGAAAACTAAGTAGTAAGGACTATAGACAAAAATTAAATGCAATGGGCTTCAAGACGTCATTCAGGGAAACAAAATACGTTTCGCTCAACGAGACGGTGTCAACAATATACTGACGAATAAGGCGACGGTGACGGAAAGAACATGAGGTGGGAGAATACATTACCAGGTCCCAACTACCTTTGTCTCTGACTACTACAACAATACCATAACATCATCGCCATTCTATATTTATATATACCTAATAATATTGTACGTACAATGGATGCAAATATGTATAGGATAAATTTCGACCTTAGAGAATATATAGACTGAAAAGGATAAAATAAATTAATATTCGTCTGTTAACTACAATGGCCCAAGGTGACTCCTGTACGTTTAGTGCATTCGTACGAAAACCATAACACCGTGATAAGAATATCTTGTTTGAGTAAGGTAAATGTCTAATAAAATTAAACGAATAAAACATTTACCGGAAAAATTTTCATCTCTGACGCGCTCGAGCTTTTCATAAAACACTCGTCTTTACAATTGAAAAAAATGCGTTTTACTCGGAGTCAGTAATTTTAATAAACATTTATTTTCAATTCCGTACTACGGGTTAAGCCAATAACCGTCGTATTACCTTTAGTAGTATTTGCCAACGAAAACTACTCCGAAAAAGTACCCGTTAATTTCTTGTGCATTTCGTAACAAAAACAAATTGCACCGAAATTTAATACCAAAGACGAACCGTTTTCGTAGTTTACCAAAACTATTGAATCGTAACGCAGCGGAATAAAACCGATGTTACCGCTTACAATCGACATACAATACCATAAAATAATTGATTCGAAGCTTCGTTTTAATTGCATATAAACGACCGTTGTCGAACAGAATCAATATATTTCGATGTTATAGGGAACAATATTTGGTCGGAGAACCAGCTCCCGTTGTCGTTCATAGTAAATCTCAATTACGACACGGATCGCAGCTACGACGTGCCCGGGGTACATGCAGAAAAAAACGGGAACGGGGTCAGTTAATTTCATTAAATTAATAAATCACAAGAGGTACACACGTGGTTTAGATAAGTTCCACCTGTCGCCAAACAGCGAGAAATGTTTCTTTCGAGACTTTCTAACGCAAGAAGGGTATCTAGAACCTTTAATATATACGTGCAACTACCTCTCTCTCTTTATATATATATATATAAATTACAGGGACATTATTTCGTGATATATTGTTCTCGTACGACGCGCACATACGCATTTAAGCTTAATGGCGATATAAAAACTAAACTTATTTCCTTACTAATCCATTTCTTCTCCAACACTGGCCGTGTTTTTTTATTTGCATTTGAAGACAGAATGGAAAATAAAAAGTTTCTTCGTCTACGGAGAAATCGCGGAAGTCAAATAAATTCACGAGTAATGGACGGGAAAATGTCGAACGTATTTATATTTTGACGGTCCGTGAACAACAATAGCGACGCGGGTGGCATTGGTAGCGACGAAAGACTAAATCGATAGCGGCGACGATGTAAATACGGAAAAAGCGAACACCCGAGGTGTCGTTGTTAATGTACGGTAGAAATAGAAAACGGTAAACTTTCAGTCACAAAAGCATCCGGTCATTCCGGTCTACCTTTTTGTAGTCGAAGTCCTCCTTCGACCATTCTTCTTCTATAGAGCCCACTTAGAGTCTACCACTCTACCGAAATACAAATATTTTTTTGTTAACCTTCGGCGCGTGAGATTCCCTAAGGCCCGTGGCCCATCGTTTCTTTTTTTTCGCTCAACAACAGAGCAGAGTATCTGTTTAGGAGGTGAATATCGCTTAGAAAACGTATCCGTATACTGTTCGCGAAACCATCTACGACGTTTACTGTAAACAACTTTACGTGACATCTTAGAACTGTAACGCTATGCACGAGGTGTAAAACCGTTCGAGTACGTCGAAGTTATATATATTCGAAACATCGGGAAAAAAAACGAACGAGAAAATATATATATATGTATATGTATATATATACGGTACGATAAATATCCGTTCGACGTTTCTAGAGGAAACAAAATTTAATGTTAGAGGCAATGGGAAGGGAAACTACGTTAGGAAAACTGTTCAAATATTAATAATAATACGACGACAATTTATCGAACGAACGATCATTAAATTATTAGAATATAAGTATATATATATAATATAGTTTCTTAACGTACATAAATATGGCGTAAATTTCCTTTAGTTTACATAGCGCTCAATATATTGGAACACATACATACAGACGAGATCAAACGGAACGAATCCAACCGAACCCATAATAATGACGTGTTTAAAGAAAACGTTACACAAACAACAATCGCAATTTAAATTAACACGCCCACGGCCGATGGGTAACAAACATGTCTAAATATATGAGAAACGACGAGCCGGTAGCAACTACGAATACGGCACTAGATAGATGTAGAATGGGTCAGGGAAATAACGTCCTCGGGAAAGGTAAATATGCCGAACGACCTGGACATTTGAGATGCCCTGGGAACGAACACGCTTGTGTGTGCCATAGGTAATTCACGTCTGCCTTTATACCGCAAGTTCAACAATCGTTATTTATTATTGCCGTTCGCCGTTGTGTTGGACAGAGTATCGTTAACTCCGGCCATAAACCTCGTTTCAACTGAAAACCCGTACATGGCGGCGGTAGTTCGAGAGCTCCCTTTGAACGATTTAATATAAATACTAGTCCCCAAACCTATACACGGTCAAACCGTCCAAAAAAAGTCCATGGTGATCGCCGACCACGTTCCGTAAAATAAAAGAAAAGTTCCGAACTTTCTACGTTCGTCCGTAATATTATCTAAGTATCAATAGTGTCGAATAAAAAAAGTTTCGTGATAATAGCACCTGGCTCGTGTACGTACGCGATATACGTACGTTTTCCAACTGCGGACGGAAATTAAATACTCGTTCGGAACGAAAACAACGCCTCGAATACATTGTACACAACGCCGGCGTTCGGTTCGAAAACAAACGTGGAAATACTACGTAAAACTAATTCGTCGCGGCTAATGAATAAAATATTGGTTTAATGCGATACGTACCGTATATAGTAACGGTACAATAATAATACGTTATATACGGGACGTAGACGGAAACCAAACTCGGATTTTCATTTTTTCGTTTTTTCCCCTCGATATATTTATATTGATCTAACGTAGTCATTATTTGGAATTCCTTCTATTAAATTCAAATTTTTTTTTTAGCTTATTTCATTCTATTCCACCCGTTGTTTTTACACAATTGTTGTGTCAGTTGGATTGTAAATATTTCGTTCGCGTGCATGCGTATACACTGCCGAGTTATAAAGTCCGAAGGTTGAATAAATAAAAACAAAAACTCAAATTATAGAACGGAACTTTGTAAGTACGTTGCTATTTATATATAGGTTACGAAGTGAATTTATCGCGAACAACTTTTTACTGACAATTACATTTGTCACACGAATGAGACACACACAGTAGAGCGCTAAAAAACAAAAAATACCCGTGTTAGGTTGTTGTATCGGTAATTTTATATTATGTAGTGCACGTGTATTCTCTTTGATTGTGTGGAAACAACTTTTAAATCAGCAGAACGGACGTTAAATTAAAGACGGGGATTAGGGGCGAGAGAAAAACTTTTATTTGTCGTTCTCCTTTGAAATAGCATTTTCATAGAACAGTCACGAAGTCTGTCCAAGATGAAGTTCTGAGCACGTAATAGCGCGAACTATGATCAAAGAATGAAGAAAATATCGTACGAATTAAATTTAATTCGTTTATGTCGTTCGAACATTTTTATTTCGCCTAATTAGATTTGTACAAAACAAAAAGCCGACTCGATATCGATATTATTGTATTATTATTGTTTTAGTCGAAGTGTAGTTGTTCAGTGATCGCGGAATAAAAATTATATGACGTATGATTATAAATAATGTATAAATAATTAACGCGGCAATGATTAAAGAACGAACCGAGCGGGTTTTAATATTTTAAAAATTCGGACGACGAAATGTGCGCCCACAATTAGAAAACCCTTAACGTAATACGAGATCGGAGTTCACAAAAAATGCACGTAGTTGGAATAAAAGAATTAAGTAGGGATATTTCGCGAATGTCTTTGAACAAGACGACGGTAATTTTCTTTTGACAAACGAAAAAGGAAATTTGAAACTATACGAAATATAATTATATGTTAAAAATAAACAATATTGAAATGTAACATAATATGGAAGCGTAGAAATAACGTTTTGCATAAAACATACGAAATATAACATTTTGAAAACACGAGTACTCTAAACAAATTAAATTCAAATAAAAATTAAATATTAACTTCACGTAACAAATAAGTAATAACGTTTCGTTAAATACACAACGTTGCGTTACACGCTTATTAACCAATAATAATTTGGCACGCTTATATGAACTGTATTTAAATAAATCGCGATATTCGTTGACGTTAAATTAAACGTAATATTCCGATTGACTCGTTATAATTGGTACTATATTTTAAAAACCTTAAAACGATGAAAAATATATCCGAGATCAATATACGTGTAATGAAATACTTGTCAGTGCGCTATATTCAAAACGCTTTTACGTTTCATGACGTTTTAATTCTACGTGATTTTTCTTAAACAAATATGTGACTCGATATAATGTCGATCGCGTCTTACACGTGAAATATCTGATAAATCGACGATGAACGTGAAGGATATATACTGCAGCGTAATGTACGAAAGAATCCTCTTTACATGTCCTCAGCCGAGAAAATTCGTAACATTAACAAACTTCGCGAACGAAATAGCAACAAATAAAACCATTCATGGTGGAATTCGATATTTATCGGTTTTGTTTCGGCGCGTTCTTTCTAATCACGATTCAAGGACAAAAAAAAATAGAATTAAAAAATTTGTTTAACGTTCGTTAAACGCTTTTCGGAATCCACGTACGTATATAATTACTAGGCGCGTATACGTTCGTATTTATACGTACGCAATGATTCAAAAAGTACCCGAAAGATAAACAATAAATTATAGAAACGCTTATCCTATTAGAGTAGTACGACTCACCGGAACCATAGTATTTAAACCACGACGAAGGCCCGTTGTTTTTGTTATTATTTTTTTTGTTACTAAAGCGCAATACTGCGTGTTGTAATTTTTCATTCGCATCACGAATGTAACCTTAACTCATCGTGACAAGTCATTTAACTGTTTTCGAATTGCGAGTTTTAGAAAAAGTATGATTGTTTTGGCAGACCCGGACCAACGAGGGAAATAAACCGACTCGGTTCGGACATGAACTTGTTAACTGTTTCGGTTTATAGTGCGCGTATGTATGTGTGCCGGGCACGCGTGCGTTTTGTGCGCGGGTAAAGTGAAATAAATTACGTGCGGCGGAGGGGAGATTGGGGAGCAATAAATTGCAGCAGACAAAATAACAAATATTTTAGCCCGTGAAAACCATCTGGAGCAATGGCGAGGTGAAAACAGGCGGGAAATAGAAGGAAAACCCAACGAAAACTAGAAATATTTTTTATATTTCTCGCGGCCATGGCATGTAACGGTGTGCATGCTAACAAAAACCTACGAGCGAATATATATATATTATATAAATATAAATATATATTATATAAATATATATATAAAACAAAAATCCTTTTGTCTCCGACAAATTTTTAATAAGTATATTTACTGGATATACTTTTTTGTTTTATAGCGAGTATGTTAAATACGAACGTAAATGAAATGTACACCGAAACAACAACGTACGACGATCACAATAAATCTTCAAGAAACGAAAAACGTAATTTTTAAAAACGAAATATACTCACCGCGTAAGTGCAGATTTAAATATAATACGATTAGAAGTTGTATAATGCGATATCGATCTTAGGATAGGTTACGACATCTCTAAGTTTAAATTTGTGTAGGGTCACAAAGACCACAATTTGTGTGAGTGTGTGTGTGTCAAAAGAAGACTTAGTTCGAGTTTTCAACTTGAAGTTTACAGCCGTTCACAGATAAAGTTTTCTACACAAAATCGTGAACGTTCATCAATATTTCAGGCAAATATAAATGTATACGCCGAACATCTGAATATTATTTTTTTAGACGTGCTACAATTTTATATAAGTATATAAATATATATTCAAAATCGTAACAATACCGTTAAATACCTTATGTAATTGTCACGATAATTGTTTCGTGGTTATCTGTAATATTATATTCCAATAGTCTTATAGTTTAATATAAGATAAACGATTTTAAAATTAAAATCGTGTAGGATAATTACAAGAATATAAATGAAAGTGCCCAATATTAATAATTAATATGTATATCGTAATCATTTTTGGATATTCGATCCAATACAAAATATGTTTAACTAAAACATAAAAAGTACACACAACACACACATATATTTGCCAACACGTATGTGCGTATATATATATATTACTAAATTTAACGAACATTAATTGATTTATGATAAAATTTTTCGATATTTAATATAAAACATAAATCGTGATTACCTATATAAACGTAATACCATCACCGAAACCATTGAACGCAGTGTATAATTTGATTAAAAATAAAACGCAAAATTGAATTACAATATTTCTGTTATTCCTACACGTCATCCAGGTAAAACAGATTAGGGTTCTGTATGAGAAAATACGTAAAAATAAAATAATAACTAATACGTTTTAGATTCTGATGTGATGGTGGCTTTACAAAGCATTTTTTGTTCATATTTATAATATTATCCTAGAACGCTTTTTCGAGAAATAGAAGATGCTCAAACGATGCCCCACCAATATACCCTACGTCCCGATAGTAAATTAGAAACTCCGAAACAAATTTGGTAAAATTGTCGAGATACGAGATTTGGATACGTGCAATTTTTACGTTTATTTTTTTTAAACTCAAAACGTAACGCGAGGCAACTAATTGACACACGGCTCGTTACCGTTTTTTAAATTTCACATGCGTCGGTCCTACATTGGAACGTACCTTTATTATAATTTGTTTAAAATAACGAAGTGAATAGGGGATCCTCTGACAATCAAGGGGAAAATCAAACGTCAAATTTTAATTCAACTCGCACTGAACGTTTACTCTTATTTTATAAATGCCTCCGTTATTTACGTTTCTCTGTACGTACTTACAGTAAACGTAAGTAGTTCCGAACGCCGTAATAAACGAAATTGATTTTTAAAACAAATAAAATAAACGCGGGATTTGACCGAGAACTCGAAGAGAACTTTTTTCAACTAAAATAAAATTTCGAATAAATTCACGATTTTAATAAATCGAATTTCCCGGATCAAAAATTAAAATATATAAATATATTTATATTAATATCGTGATTAATTATAGTTTGTTATTTAGTATTATTTTCTAATCACGGTACAAAAACGTCCGTCTCCAATAATATATGTTTTACTTCGAAGATAACGTTTAACAACTATACATTTATGTGCGAATAAAAATCTCGGGGGCGCAGTTTAAGAGTTACCGATATTACGAATCCAAAACCTCTTCGGCCGTTTTACATGGATTTACATGTCTATTTCGTACGTAATTGAGACTTGTAAATTACCTAACGGACGCTTGAACGATATATATTACGTCCCGTCATGAAAAGGGTAAGTTTCGTTGGTATGCTAACCGGAAATTCATTAAATACGCGTTTAAATACACGAACGTTCTCCATAGCGGGATCAACGAAATATCGTAATCGAAATAAACGTCGGTTATTACACGAATGCAAATATATCGGGAATTACACATTGTGTAAAACCAAATAAACAGTTTTGCGGCGGGGGAGTGCACACTTGTGTGTATACTTAAGGGTTCCGTGCTACTTATCGTTGGAATATGTTTCAGAGCAAATTGATTTAATGCAACCATTGAACGTGAACGGCGGTTTGTAATTGCGTTCGTCACGCGAAACAAACGGAATACACATGGCGAAAAATAACGAAATGACCAAAAATAAACGAACGTCGTTCGTTTCACGGGAATGGATAATAATGTTGACGATGGTGAACGCAGTGAACGTAAATAACGATGGTTTAAAACTAACAGAAACTCTATTAAGACTTTAGCGGTGCTCGTACTCGACTACTACACACGAAACGCATAACGTAATGTTTGTGTACGCGCGCATCTGCAAATTGGAAACTTTACTATTACAACGATTATTGTTAATGTGTACGGGAGTATTACCAATAGAAGCTGTGCAAACAACGACTGGTTCGTCGTGATCGAAAATGTATTACGAAGGACAATATAGAACGAACGCCGACGGTTGTACAAAAAAAGAACGTCGACATATTACGTACGGATGCATTTTGAATTAAATACGATACGTTAATGAAGAGAAACGACTGAAGACATTGAACTATATTTATTATAAGCGGTTTCGAAACTAAAAAAGAAAGAACGTTTTCGTTGCGTGTATTTTATTCGTAATTTCGTATTTTACGATCACGCATATTCATAACAAATTATATCGGCATGTTTAACTCGATTTTCTGATATACGAGCGTTTAAAATCAGAAGGGAAAAAAACGATAAATACTAACGAGAAAGCTTCGGCAGATTTCCTTTAAAACCCTTTGTTCGGAGATTTATCGTTACTTATTCATATTGTGTATAATAATAAACGCGACACTGTCACCCGGTACACCTTAAGCCGAATGTATTGGTAAAATCTATATGATTTGTGTACGTTAAAAATATCAAATTTTATCGGCTTTTATATATTCCAAGTCTAATCCACGACTAATTTTCAAAAAAAATTGGCTGTGTGTGTATGAGAGAAAGACAACACTTACTAATTCTAAAAATCGTAACGTTTCCCACGGATTACGTGTACTCGACAAATTTTAGAAGTCGTTATGTAATTATTAGAGACATACAACCGTTTGCATACATACACGAACGTCGAAATTTAATTAATGTTGTTTACGTTTGAGGAAGCTTATGCTGCGTACACAAATTCCACGAAGTGTACAATTTATTGCACAATATACATAATTCGGATGGTGGCCATTAAAAATGCAATTATTGTATACATTTACGTTGGCGTTCGCCAAGCGAAATCAATTTCTTCGGTATATAGCTACGAAAGCGAAATCGTCGAGCATGTATTTGTTTGAAATAATGATAGATTGTCTTTTATGCTTTTGCTCTAAACGTAGAAATAAAAGAAAAAACACGAGCGTAAAATCAATTTCGACTCGAAAACAGAGGACGTCCGCGTAGTACAATTATGCAATTAAATGTCCGAACGTTGTGCCATCGTCGATTTAAAAAACATAGGTCATAAATGACGAAATACGCTATAATCCAAGACGATTAAACGGTTAATAATTAAAACGAACCGAAACCAGGCGTTTAATTTTTGCCTATAAAATGTGACATATATTCCAGCGAATTTCGCTCAACTTAATACATGAGAGAGGTTAAGTTTTAGAATTTTAACGTCTAGAGGGGTTAAGTTACAGAATTTTAAATTTCGAAACTCGTAAAAATTCGAACGTCATTTCACGTGGAACGTGTACATTTCGAATTTGAAAACTGATACCGTCGCGAGAGAAATTTCAAAGTGGTAGTAAATGTGATTCATGTACAAAGAATGAAAATTGGAACGCAGATGTACCTAATTTCTAAGAGCCCGGATGAATATCTTAGGGTACAACGAAAATGCTTTTCTTTTGCGACAAACTCTTGCGTAATCACTATACACAGTGTGTAAACTACGTATTTTTCGTTACGATTTATTAATCAGATTAATTTTCAAGCAATTGTTATAACGTTAAATTATATTTTACGCGATATACTATACGAACCTACGGGTTTCAAAATTTAAAATACCACGTTTGTACGGTCTAGATTTCCATAAATCCCAACGTTCACACGAACCCACATTAGTAGTCGTCAATGGGAATATTGACATTGGTAGAGTAGATAATTGTAAAATTATAGTAGATAATTGTAAAATATGTTAGTCGTACTTATATAGAATAAATGCGAAGATAAAAAAAAACTTAACTCAATATATAATGCCAAATGGATAAACGGTAAAATAGTTTTTACACAATCAAAAGCGGTCATGGCTAAGAAAAAAATATCCCCCCTCCCAAGAAAACGTATATTAATAAAGGCGAGCACAATAACTAAACTTACCTGTAAGTTTGGGGGACAATGGTCTAAAAGTTCTAACATATGTCTGATGTTTTGTGCGTCTTGAATTATAAAGTTTAATTCCATGTCGAATTCGCCGCCAACCAACTGTAACAAAATTAAATCATACTCTCGGTTAGTTTTGAATACGTTTCGCTCGAGGAAAATAGAAACGCAAGAGACGGAAGTGACGTGGTGGCACAAATTTCCGGAGTCGCGCGAAAATATATTAAAAAATTACTACAAATCTAATTTGAAATATTCGCGGAGGGGCGAACCGAGAGACCGATTGAATTACTACTACAAGTCGTAACTCGTTTGTTCGTTCGTTTGTTTTTTACTTGTAGTTAACGAGCCCCAGTTTATTATTACAATTATTCTTATCGACGCGTGCATTTCAAAATTCGAATTGATTGTAGGTTTTACGGGTACCATGTACGAAAACGTTGGCGATTTACGTACAAATGACGTATATTGTATTTTTTATACGGGACAATTGTCAAACGATTAAAAAATCGATGTACGCATACGCATAAAACGATTTCGATCGATGACAAAATTAAGCTCGTAAATTGAACAATGACGAGTTGTGCACGATAAGTTCAATCAGCGTTTTACGAGATAACGAAGTTTTATAGGTTTACACACCACTTAACGGACACACATATACGCACGTGTACATATACATACGTATACCTACACAATACACACGCGAATAAGGTTATTTCGTAAACTATCGACCGTATACAGTTTATATATATAGAAATATTATTAATATTCTTTACGAACATTAACGATTTTTTTTTTGTGATAATAAAATACTCGTTTCACTATTTTGTTTTGTTATCTTCTTCCTACTATCCGCCGATTAGTTTGGTTTATATTCATTATTTTACCACTCAACAATGGCGAGGCTAGGTGGCGGTGGGGCGGCTTTAATCGAAATCAAGCGCAATATTATATCGTTACTTAATAATAAAAACTTTCAGTTTATTTACTTACAATGTATCCGGTTATCGTCCGTCGAGTTGCACGAACGTTTTTTTTCTTAACAATTTTATCATAATACGTTAAAACGACGTATTTTCATGTTATTATTTAGCCTATATTCAATCGATACCGTTGGATTTCACTAGATAGAATATATTCGTTGTTATACGTTCAAATAAAAAACAAAAATGATAAGAACGTAACATTTACGTATTCTCGTAAATCGATAGAACTATTCGTCATAATTTGTCGCAATATTTCAATTGTCGACGACGATAATTAACGATATCGCATGATAAACGCGTGCGAACTATAATCAACGAGCGTCCGCGAACCCGAATAAAAATCGTATTGTTTCACGACTAAACCAAAGTACTCGTAATATACACGCCTACTCATATAATTATATTATTACGGTTGTATTCTACGTATGCCATGATTTACGATCCATATTTGACCTTACTCGTATAATGGACAATTCAAAAGAACGTCGGTGACACACTGCGTACATAACAAAAAATCACGAGCAGACTACCAAATACTTTACATGTACGTAAACGCTATATATATATATATACGCTTATAAAAAATTAAACGATATGTCCAACACAATTACATTGTATGGGAACAATATGCGAGCATTAAACGTCGTCTAGACTTCGAGTGTTTAGCGCCAAAAAGGTGTCGCGCTGTGGCAGTTCGTAAGGTACGAAGAATATCTGAAATAATATCGCAACGACTAATTCAATTCGCTAGGACAACATGGGAATATACCGTATTTATCCGTTGTATTTATAAAACAAAATCACGTAACATTTTTATAAACAACATCAGTATCGTCCTGTATAAAATACAGCGACACTTGTTCGTTATACTAAGTTGCATAATATCGTTCAAAACGTATATTACGTAACAGCGTGTATTAGTAAAATGTAAACGAACATTACAGAAATGTACAAATTAAACGCACTATTAGAGAAAAATATAAAAATCCATGGATATTAGAAAACAAAAAGTTATACTTCCTTAAATTGTAATCGGATCGTTAAAATATATATGCACATAATCAGTCGATTTCGATTGGCTTTTAATTGTGACTCGAAAGTCGATGACCGCCACTAACAATAATCGGTTCCACGAATAAGTATTCGATTAACGAGTTCAAGAAATTAACGGTTTGTAGCGAGCCGTACAAAGGGTCAACTAGTAGTAAAATTAGTGTCCCTAGTGAACAGCACGTCGCAAACAGTACGCGCGAGTTCGAACGACACGAAGATGAACTCACAAAGAAAAAAAGCAAACATTTACAATAGTACCAAAATATGGAATTTCGTTGTTTACACGCACGAAAGTCTGTAAAATTTATTGAATCTCAACAGAAAACGTAGGCGATAAACGAAATGGACTGAAGTATTAAACTGTCCGTAAGTTATATATCTCTTTAAAAGTGAAATCGTTTCGATCACGGATACGATTAAAGTCAAAACGCGAAACACGAATGAACCGCTTTTGTAAAAAAAATTATTTTTAACCTCACACGTGTACATAAATTATCGTTCGAGGAAGAAAGGAACTATCAACGTAAGAAGACTTTTCTCTAACGTAATAAGCCGTAACGCATTATTGCGCGCACTGTTAGATAAATAACGTCGAACGAATTCCATCGAGCGTAGGATAATTGTTATTTTTAAACGATTTATCTAAAACGCGTTAAATATAAGACGAAATACGTGTTTTTTATATTTTAGCTTCCAATAACAATTAATACAGCTCGGACATTGATAAAATAAAAACAAAAGTAAATACAATGGATAAAAAATAAAGAAGATTAAATGGAGGACTCAGCAGCCTTGATTAATTAAATAGCTTCATTCATTACTTAACACATGTTTATTGGTTTCGATTTCTTTAACGCTTTTCGATCTTTTACGTATAGAAACGTCGCCATATCCGAAAATCAAAACACCGTAAATGTGCAGGGCTTTGTTCGCCGAAAATAAAAACGTTCCATTCCAGCTTCCATCAAATACATTTCAAGAACTATTTTACTCAAACGGTTAGAAAAGAAAAAACATCATCGACTACGTGTTTATTTAATTGCCATTAAGTCAGTTACAGACATAATTACAAGAATATATACTACGGTCCTTTACATAGATTATCACAAAACACGACCGTGTTTAAATATTTTATATTCGACTACTATTATTAATCAAATAACAGTAATTTCATCACTATTCAGTAAATCATTACTTGCACTGATATATCTAACTATAAATATAATTAAATTTAGTTTTGTGGTTATTCGATTGTAAAATCTATAGTTCCTTTCTCTCCCACCACAAATGAGTTATTGGCGGAAACGGACATCGCCCATATTTTATTTCTCTAATAGCCGTTTATTAATTGAACCGTATGAAATGCTCGACGTTTTTTGTTTTAATAACTTTTGCAATCGTGAAAAATTCGAATTTTACCAGTGATGTTTTTTTGTTTTTTATTATAAATGTTTGTGCGTATAGTCATTAAATTGGTTATCAAATTTTTTACACGCGTTTGGTAATTACCAAACAAACAACATGAATTTGGAAAATACCGCAACACGCTATACATTATAAACTTTCTACTAAAAACCATAATATACAACCAGAAACTTTGGACATATAATTTACACACACACAGATATACATATATATATATATATATCTGTGTTATGTAAATATGAATAAATTAAGTACAGTACAACGAAATAATCGATACATTCGTCTTCGAATGTTCGTCGAAACATACAAAATCCTATTAGATAATGTCATTACAATAAATATACAATAAATACTTGCAGCGACTCGTACGTAATAAATACTTTAATGTGTATATATGCTTATATTTCTATATGCGTATATAGAAATATATTGTGCATTAGTCAATGTTATAATAGACATTATAAATATTTCCAATGAAGGCAGATCATGTGTATGCCACAATAATTATCATTTAATTTGATATAAATAATACAAAAAAATGAGGCAAAAAGCGGAAAGTGCCATGGATATCAGTTCGAGTGGATACGATAACGATAAAACTCGACGAAATTATGGCAAACGATTTTTCATTTTAATTTAATATTGTTAAAACACACGTTTAAGCTTGAAATAAATTGTCGATTCGACGATTTTTCTAATTTTATTTTTGCCTATTTTTGTACATTTACGGTACGTTTCGTGGACGTTACGTTTACGTAGAAGTTTAAGAAAAGCATTGAGAAAATAGAGAAACGTGTCAAATAAGGTACAGATGCTATTTGCTACCGGAAAGTAACGCGTGTAAACATCATCCGTGCACTCTCGGAACATGAAAGTGTTCACAGCCAAAAGAAACACAACATTATAAAAACACTAGATTCTTCGCTTCGTTCGATGTATCCTGGCCTCATAATTATATAAGCCACAATTTATAACAATAATTTGTAAATTGTTAGTATTTAATTAAATTCGTTCCGAAATAAACGAAATACGTTTAAATAAATAAATAACGTTTTTCTGTATGAAAAATTGGATACAAGCTACACGATAAAATTTGGAAACTTGCATTGATTCTTGGCATTTATGACGAATTTTAATATTTCCACGCTAGAAAGACGATAGTTCAATTCGTGTGGTACGAGAACGTAGGCATAGAACGTAGAATCACGCGTGTAGTGAATAAGGGAAAACATCGTGACGTCCACGATTAAAATATTAGACAGACGAGTGGTGTTCAATTCGAAAGGACGATTCGAGTACGGAATTTCAACGTTACTCATCAACGCGAACGAAATTATAGGGCACTTGAGTATAAGTAAACACGCGCCAGCGAGCCAAACGTAAATTCACGAGGACTGGGCCGGGCTCGTGACGACAAGTACGCACGGGGTGGTGGTATTTAAAGGAGTCGGCAGGAAGTGGAAAACGAGAAGTTCCGAGAATGAATCGGCAGCTGATTGGCTGTCATTGGAAACCGAAGTCGAATCCGCGTACAAACACAAAGATACACACACACACCCATACATATGAGACATACAATGAACGTTCGTTAGAACGGTGACGGTCATTCGCACTCGCGCACTATGTGCGCGAACGAATAATATTAATAATTTTAAGTGGTAAAAGCCGCGAAACCATTTTAAGTATGCCTCGTGCAAACGATAAAAGCTTGTGTGGTGGGACATGCAACTTGAATCACACACCGTCGTTACTAAATAAATACTACGGCGTAATCGACAACCGCACAATGTACTAAAATATTATATATGTATACATATATATAGTGTTTGTGTGTGTATGTTTTGTAAACTATACCTCGGCCACTATGGTAGGCGCAACGATAATAACATTGTTGTATGTTCCAGAAAAGACTACCCTATAATACATACCCACACGCAACCATACGTATTTAAAAATTATACGAAAAATAGATTTCAAAAAATATAAAAGCGAGTAAAACTCGATATTTATAACGAACACGAATCATTAAGGTTTTGCCGGTACATTCGGCTTAAGACGTACATGATGACAGTTTAGAGTTAATTATTATACGCAATACAAATAAGTAACGATAAATTACCGAACAACGGGTTTAAATCGTACGAACCGGAAAGTTAAAATACGAGCCGATCGATAATTAAATATTACAATTACGTATGCACGGTGGTCGCAAACGCAACGTTAAGCGAACGCGTCACGTTTAAATTGGAGTTACCAGAGAGTAACTTTACGTTTGGGTACAAATTAATGGACACAAAATAATTTAATTACAAACGAAACATCGACGGTACTAGCCGACCGGTTAATTATATCGTCGTTTAGTACCAACCGCGTAATTCTGTGTCGCGAGACGATAATATTCGTGATTTTTCGTATTTGATTTCGATTATAATTTTTAATTACGGAATGGGGTTTCTTTTTTAGATTTTTATATATGTACACGTGTGTGTGTGTATGTATGTATGTATGTATAAAAAAAAAGCATTTGAAAAATGTAATAATAATAATAATAAAGTAACCATCATCGGAGCCACGAGAAGTGGTATATTGTGAATATTAAAAATATATAGCCCCGACGCAATTTGTTGAGGTATTTTATACAGTCCAGTGCTCTTTTATCAAGCTCTACTCGGCCGTGAGTGGTGGTGAGAGAACGGTAGAAAGCCGACCGAATATGTTTTCAGTGACTCTCGACATCCCGCGATTTTAATTAGTACGGACCAGTTGTTTAGCCGTTGTTTTTTTATTCTTTTTTTTCGTTATTTCGCGGATGTCTTGATTAAGAAGGGACGCAGGGAAAAATCGATTTTCTCGTATAATACGTAATACGGTCGGGCGTCGTGTTTTCCCTATATTTCTTCGCTCGACGATTCGACGGATGTTTTAGTAACGTTTAAAATATCGCTACTACTATTATTCGTTTCGCCGAAGCCAAGATAATGTAGGCAAAAGAATATATAGTCAATCCCAATCGCAGACGATTTGGGAAATATAATTTTCGATTACGATTCGTCGTGTTTTCTCGGCTTGTTTGCCGCGACGATATAATTTAGACGCGTGTTACGATAATACAAATAAAAAAATTATATATATATAGCGGAATATTATTTTTCGTCGTAGCGGCAGTACCGTAATCAACAAATCACGGACGAAACAAAAAAAGATCGACATTTTTCGCGCTTTATTAATATTTGACGAAACACTGAAGTTACACGTCTAATCATCCGTCGTTTTCTTAATCGAATAAACATCCGCGTGCCAATTCGTTAACCGTTACGGTTACATAGTTAAGCGTATCTCATATTTGGAAATTCGTTTCAAACGTACTTACGACACATATATATTTACAACAAGTGAGTATTTACAGTACTATTACTAATACAAGCACTCGGCCGAGCGCGTTAGTTGGTCGAATATTAAGAATAGCGATTGGTATGTATACGTTTTGAGCTGGTTAAATAATTACGTATTTGTCCATAAATCGAATTATGGAGTCAAATGTTACACCGACGTGGAATTCGATAAAATTATCGTTTTTATTCGTAAACCGTATAGAACGAACGTCAGAACGAACGGGTGAAGAGGAATTTGGAGAATGAAAATGCATTTGATTGAAATGCAATTTTGAAACTATACAACGACGAGCATGATTAATTAGAAAGTATTAGTGAGCAATTACGCCGATTGGAGAACGAACAGCGTTAACGAACCGAGAAAATTGCCGTCGCCGAAACGCCAATACATCGTGTTACTCTCGATCATCATCGCGACGTCGCGGACGCGAACGCGAATTATTTTAAGAACACGTATGGATCGTATCTACATCCACGACGGAAATAACACGAATTTATTTTCAAACACTCCGTCGAAATACAATACCACCATGCGCGCTATACACAGGTCCACGCCAAATCGTACATAAATACGGACGTATTTTAATATTCGACAAACCCATTGAACACGTGCCATTAATATCCGTTAAACGTGTGTATTGTAAATTTAACTGGTGATCAATTAAAACGAGATGGCGTCACGCATCGTAATATGTATATATGCAAGTATCGTATGCAAAAAAAAAAACTACGAGTCGCCGTGTCCAAACGGATCGTCAGTTTGCGCATTATCCGCGGATTAATCGACGTCTACGAATAATAAAGATAAAACAACTCGAGTGGTCGAAAACTCGTAAGGACCAAAACAGTGTCGTAGTAGCTTCATCAACACTATTCAGTTTACGGTCATCGGTTACCCTGCACGAACACCGTTAATTAACGGGCTAGGTATAAAATACTGATAAAAATACAAAACAAGATAATTTCACGAGAAGCATTTGTATCAACAAAATGTACTCGACACACACATTTTCGGGCCGTCATCGTCGATCGGAGAACATGATGACTTCGAGCGCCCACACATATAGTATAAAGCCCACAAAAACGTACATTTACCGCGCATATTTTTACCAAAATAATCGGAGTAACGATTCGTGAACATACGTGTTGAACGCGGTCCGAGATCTAGGCGTTCATAATGTTGTTAAGGGCACTATTCGTAAGATGAAAAATTTACCACGGTAAAATTTGTATTATACCGTGTGTGTGTGTGTGTGTGTGTGTGTGTGTGTGTGTGTGTGTGTGTGTGTGTGTGTGTGTGTGTGTGTGTGTGTGTGTGTGTGTGTGTGTGTGTGTGTGTTAATATAGGAAGCACGCACTTTGAACGACCCAAAATAAATGCTGTCACACGAAAAATAAGACAACGAGAAAATTCGAAACAAAAACAAACCAGATCTAAATTTCAAAAATCAAAAATAGGACCGCGCTCGTACTTTTGAAAATATACGTGCGTTATTAGGGCGTCGTATTTCATGCACATACGTAAGTGAACAATACGCCAACATCTATATATATATATATAGTTTTTGTAAATGATTATTTTGATTTTCCTACATGATCCACGAGTAAACAATAAAATATACAATAAATTCGGTAAACTTTATCGCAAATTATAACGTACATTTGGTTTCGCATTTCGATTAGTATTTAAAGAAATCATTTTCCGTACACTTTTTATTGTGAACGCCATTATTCTACACTATACTTACAACATAATTTGGTTATCTAAACCGTAACATATAAAATACGCACGGTAATCAAAAGTTACCAGATTACGATGTTAAACACACACACACACACACACACACACACACACAAGTCAAATGAAACTGAATGACTAAAATTATCGCGCCCATATATAATAATAATATAACCTAAAGGGGCTTGTAACGTCAAAAACTCGAGACCGAGTAGTAAACAAATGTTATGTACATACAATTTTAGAACTATTTTAACTAAGTGACTATATACATATTACATAATGTTAGAGACGCAAAGTTTTTCAATACAGAAAATGTCGATACTATCTTACTGCACGCGTTAATCATACACTTAAATACACAGACTTACATATATATATATATATATATATATATATGGGTGTGTGTGTGTGCAGCACTTAAACACAAATCAAAATGTTCACGTAATTGTCGAAATAATTTTTAATACAACAGTTTTTATACAGTAGTATTATTGTCATAATATTTTATCGGTTCACAATTAGAACGAACCGTTTTAGTTATAACACCGTCGTGGCGTTCGCAATGTTTTAACATTGAAACGAAATGACGAACACTGCATGCAGTTGCGTATCATAACAAAATGATATGATGACTTATACACTTAAATCGGGAACGACATACGAAAATCATTTACCTTTAAGCATAAGACGCCATAGAAAAACGAACGAGTAAAACGATATAGTAGTGTATTTAACTTCAAACACGCGCGCGCACCTGTATTCCGATAATATTAAGCGTACACACGACACGACGCGTCCCGACGGTTCATACTTGAACGTTCAACTGGGTGTACACAATTGTAATTACGTTTATCTTGCGAGTAAAGATAATGTTCAGGCTTAGATAAGAGCAATAATAACAAGCCAATATATAAGGCGATTACAAATGATATAAAAAAACCCAATAAAAATAATAATAATAATAATAATAATAATACGAACACGAATTACTTGGTAATGCATTTTCATTTTTTTTATACGCTAAATTTGTGACATTACAGGTAATATTGTTGTTTTATTTATCGGCTCCAACAGAGGCTTTTAATCGATCACATTTTTGTTTAACTTAAATTCACGAAGAATTCCACTTATGTACCAATATAAATCAATAGGTTCGTTTCTTTTTTTAATAAAATATTTATAGTCGATAAAAAATATTGAAATAACTTAATAAAAAATAATATTTTTCATAACAATTCACAATGGTTGGCTGAATAAAATAACATTTATACAAGCGATTATTATGAAACCTATATATAATGTTCATAATACGTGTCGTAAAATAATACCCATTTATTATTTTATGAAATTGTGACTATATTTCAAATTATACAAGTTTAGAGGTTTCAAAACCCTTTGATACATTGTATATTTGGTGAAGACGGAGTAAACAAGATTTTGATCAATCCAAAAAAGCGATATGTAAACTTCAAACGAATATAATATACATATATGTAATTGGAGAATTAGAGTTACATTACAAGTAGCACACAAACTTCATTAGATCACATTGTACTTGAAAATCTAAAAAGCGTTAAACTATATACATTGTATAAGTATACAAGAAGTGGAAAACTCGGAACCACTTGCATCGTGCGTTGTATAGCAATTTTAAATTTAACAATCCGCTCTTTTTTTAATGATGTGAAACTTATTGTATGCATGTAAGAACGTAGTTTTCAAGTATTAAATTCTATGCTCTATGTACGTGTATATGTGTACAAGTTGCGTAGATACTGTAAATAGCGAAAATTATGAGAATCATACGTAATTTATCATCGATTGCAGTAATTTAATGATAAAAAAAAAATAGAAAACGGTCCATATTTTCAGTAATTACGAATCGGTAAAAAATCGTATTTTAATACATAAATACATTTAAATAAGCCTGTAGCTTGGAACACGCAACTACATTTTCTCAGTGTTGTATTCACAAATAGTACTTTGCCAATACCTACCATTCGAGTATATCTATAATTTTCCAGTTTCGCCGTGAGTTCGAGATTATAATCGGATTATATTATTATAGTCATGCGGATATTACAGTAAGGTAAATTCAAATAACTAATCTATATAAATATATTTTTAATAGTAGCTGAGCAATAAATAACGATATACGAATATGCCAATAGGGATTTTTTTTATACAAGCGCAGATAAGAATGGATGCTTACTTACATATATATATATACACACAAGTTCAGAGGTATAGTACCGTGTAAAAATATTTTATCGACGTGGAAAAACATAGTGAAATGGAGAATAAAACGACCGAACATATATTTGCTCGAAATTTGATTAAATTTTGTTAAAAATATAAATTGTAAAAAAAAAATACATAAATATAATTTATACGAGTACATATATTATATACATAATTTTTAACAGATAGGAGAAAAAAACGTATCCAGTATGAAATATATATTCTAAGAGTAATCTCCGTTATATTTTTATATTTATTTCTAAATTTGACTTACAATATTTGTACATCAATTAACTACAGTATTAAGTAAATTACGATTTCATCTGTTCTACGGTTGTTATTTTACCGTGTCATTGCTTATTAGCCTATATAACAGTATACCAATGATAAAAACAAACCATTCACAAAAAAGAAATCCGTAACAACTTACGTAATGTTGTGGATAAACTACGAAAACATAAATGAAAACTAAACAAAAGGAAAAAAATAAGCACTATTGTCAAATTAAATAGCATAATGAATAAAATACACTCTTATCGCTCTACCGACTAAATTATACAATTTTATATTTACCGTAAAAAAAATAAAATATAAATAATTACGCCGAAAACCGTTGCAGAAAAAATTGTTGTAAATTTTCGATAACTAACGTGCACATCTTGACGGGTAAGCTATAAAATAAGATTTACGATATTCGCCCCGAATTGTTATTATGTATTTATGTCTAATTTATCGTGACATTTTCCGCAACATGTACAATCTATACACTATATGATTTATGCTCATAAACTGATCACCATTGATATAACGATTTTAAATAACGTTGTGTGTAAACGTGATTCATTTGAAAATCCATAGGTAATTTCAATTCTTCGACACAAGAAATTTGCATGAAAATTTTTTTAAGAAGGACCATAATACATAATTAACGATTTAATCAGATGCATGTCGTGAGTCAATAAGTCTATGTCAATCACTAGGTTCCAGATGTATACGATATGATACCGTGTTTTTAATATCATAAACACCACAAACGGGATTTTGAGATAAATCATATCTGTAATGTAATATACAGATTCAAGGATATCGTTTTAATTCGTCGATTTGCTAATTAAAATTAAAATAAAATTATGATTTTTAAAAAACAACTATAACCTAAACCGCTACAATTTAATTACAGTACGTAAAATATTTACCGGTTTACTGAAAACATATTTCGTTTAACATAAAATTCAAACGTCTTTCGAAAAAAATTAAAAACTTTTTATGTCCATTTTTGACAAACTCGAAAATACTTTTTTCTGTACAACTTTAATACAAAGTGAACTTCACTATTTATGCTATTTTATTTATTTTGAATAAATATAAAAATATAAGTAGTTCTTAAAAAAAAACTATATTATAATACTTATAGGTACACAGAAAGATTTAAATGATTCTAAACAAGTGTAAAAAAATCCTCCGGTATAAAATACTATTATAGATTCCGGATTAAAAAGATATATTGGTTTTTCGACGAAATATGGTTCTTTTGTGCAATAAACCATGCCGAAAGTCTTAAAGTATCTGTGTACGGATTGAAAATTGAACGGAGATTCTACTATAGAAAAGTCATTTATCATATTTTCTAGCAAACAGGCGGTATATATAACTCGCCGTATTTCTTATATTCTTCGAACTTGACAATTTTCGAATAGCCAACTTCGTACTCAGAAACGCTTTTTGAACGATTTATCAACAATACAAGTGTAAAAATTAGATCCTGGAAGTGTTTATTATTATGATTTTTTTTTCTTGTATCATACAATCAATACATGACGTTACATCACATACACACGATAAGAAAACAATATAGTCGTAAATGGTTCGCGAAGATTAATTAAAAAAACGGTTATATATCGATAAGCTTATGAGTTTAAATATGTAAAATTATATAATTAACGATTATAGATTCGCGACAAATATTAGGACGTTAAAAAGAAGATACACCCGAACAATAAGATATTTGTAAGTCTTCCAGAGTATATTGGCATTCATACATATAAAACAATTAAAAAAATTAATCATTATAAAACGATAACTTATTTAATATTATTTAAAACATCGATTAATTATAGTAGACATAAATTCTATTATAAATATTTTCCACTGAACGATTCGCATAAAAAAACACTCTATATACGAATTGACTATGTAACATACACACTTACTGCAAAAACTGCAAACATTTTACGAAATGCGCTGCCCTAATGGCATAACCGAATAGTTGGACTTAATTTACTTAACAATTATTAAGTAGTTTTGAAATTATAGATTAGTCCGACGAAACCTTTTTTGCATTAAATCGTTTCACAAATACAAATTAATAATTGATAATACCTCAGTTATTAACGCTGAAATCCGGAGTTCTTTTTTTGTCGGTTTTAGTTAAGATTTTGCATTTTCTCACATTAATGTCTTCCTTATCATTTAATTAATATAATAAAACTCAACATACAAATGAATAAATAAAGTACGCTAAATATATACCTGAAAATTAGTAAAATTTTCCATGCCCAACCATATGCCCGTTTCAAAAATCGACTTATATTTGGTGTAATTCGATTATATTCAATTGAAATTCATATTCGGATTTCTTATATTTAGTAAAAATCGTTTTATTATATAAACCGCGATTAAAATCGTTATACATAAATTATGTTTAAATAGTTGGCGTTTAATAACTTAAACGCGTTTATACGAATTAAAAATTATAAAAAAAAAAACGAACCATTTTCAAATTATTTCGAACAGATGCTGTTCACATTACGTTTAACAAGTATAACATTTTGTTTAAATATTTTAAAAATGATTATCGTTTTAATTTCCGTTTGCCACATTATTATTTCTCTGACTTCATATTTATCTTTTTAATATTTATAGCCGCCGTACTTACATTAGGAATTTAAAACTTGAACAGCTCGGTCATAGTTAAAACACTTAGATGCTACACGCTCGAACATCGGTTTTCAATTACATCAACGTATATATTAGAATTAAATTGACAAACAACACGTTTATAAAGGAGAATTGAGGGCACATTATCCGGGTTTAGTTACGTAGGCGTTGAGTATTAAAATTTATTTTTGATTCGTTCAAGATGTGTCAACTCGAGATATTTCCAATTCATAAATAATTCATTCGAAATTAGCGACGTTTAAACATTAAAGAATAATATACGATCTGATCGAATAATTGAATAACGAAACGTAACTTTGAACTCAACAATATACACACGGAAGTCCCACCTACAGCCGCAATTTAATTCCAATATATATATATACACGTGTAAATATTCAGATTTATTGTAAAATGATAATTATTTTTACAACGTATAGTAGAATAAATCATATAAAATTGAAAAATTATTCAAATAGCGAAAATTCCGATATCGCACAATTACATAATTATTATTATGTATAAAAAAATTCATTTTTTTATTACAATTGCCTGTTCGCAAATACCTATTACGTATGTTCGATACAATTTCATAAAATTCGAAAAAACTACGTTTGTAAACGTACACCGCGATGGAAATTCGATCCCATAACTATATATAAGTATACAGATAGATAGATAAATGGAATATAGTTAGACGAAAACACGAAACACGAAATCACGAAAAACGATAACGTGATTATGAAACGTGCGAGTTCCAATAAAACCGTGGATCCGGGACACGTATTAACCACTGAAAATGTCGGCGATTCATCGGACTGATTGTGGTAATTACTCTTAAAGAATAAATTATCGTTTAAATAGATAGCGGCGTATGTTCGATAAATGTCCGTCGAAGCAAACGGCCGACTCGCACCGCATAAGACCCAAAAAACGGTACATATTTATAGTTTATTGGAGCGAAATCTTACTCCAGAAATTACGGCGACAACTCTATCGAAAGATTTTTAACGAGGCGATAGTAATGTGGAAAGTATTTGGGTAATTTCGTACTAACGCGAATTTAAAAAAATATTAATACCTCCGTTAACGCACAGATAATATTTCAAACGGAAATTACGATTCCCGATAGGAAATTCCGGATATTTCGTAGACATTCGTTTTGGGAATCAAATCGGGTAATACGCAACCGCGTCTCTGACCGAAAAGAAAACTAGAAATATGGTCGGATATTACTCGTGAAGATTAATCGATAGAACGAAATTTAACTCACATTATACTCGTAATTCTCATGCATACTACACTTTCATTCAGACTTAAAAATAGTAAGGAACTTTATAATTATTATTATTTTAATAGTAATTAGATGGAGTGTAAAATTTTGACATATTGAGTAATTAACTAGTCAATCAGGCCTATTGGTAGTGTAGTTAGAATTACGGTTTACGTTTTATACGATTACGGGATCGATCACGATAAATTTGACCATGGAATGTTTGCCAACACGTCGTGAAGGAAGATTTTTGAATGTTTGAAAACAATAAATTTAGCAAAGACGCGTATGGAATCGAAAAGGTGGAGAGTTTGGATTTCGTCCAATCGGAAATATTGTTCGACCCTGACGACTTTAATTTTAGCGCTCACTCGACATAAAACACCACCGAGAATCCCTGCTGCGCATACATAGACGGAATACGGTTTTAGATTCGATCCTGTCGATGGGTTGTTATTATTATTATAATTAATCGTAATAATAATAATAATAATAATAATAATAATACGTGAGGTGATATTCCTCCAATGACAGAGGGGGCCGTTGAAGAGCTAGTAACGTAAGGGAATAATTGAAAATTCGACACGCGATTCTGGGGTAGTTGAAAGGGGAAGGAGGAGAGACAAACCGTCGATGTCTTTGATCAAAAACGGGTCTTCTGTTAACGGAATTTAAACACACGCGCGCGCGTACACCGGGAATTTGTCAGTCAACGTAGAGTGGACTGTCGTAACGAGAAACGTGTACTGAACGGGCTTTTAATTCGGATAAAAGTCCCGAAAACACCGAAAGACGCGGATGGACGAATCGGCCGTTAATTCGTTTATTTTCGAACGCGACCCGATAAATCGCATTATCCTCTCGCCGTCAGTCTATTCGTCACTCGCCCAGCCGTGTACCTACACGCATACCTCGCTCACCTACACACCGCCATATAATACATTCGATTGGGACAAAAGCACAAACCGCCCCGACGCCGCATCTTCCTCGTCGCGTGGTAATGCGCGGCCGGTCCTTTGCTCGTTCCGTGCCCGTGCACGAGACCGTACCAGGACGAGATCGGACACCGGCACGAGCAGCAGGGCGTAGAGGAGAGTGGCCCGTCGACTATAGTGAAACGAGAGGAAGAGGGCGTTCGTTTTGCCGTCCGTAATTAAGCGCCTCGACTAACCCGTCCGTCTGGTCTTTTCGGGGGAAGTCGCGATCACGCTGTGATTCTCGTGAACAACGCACCACGTAATTTCCTCCCTTTCCGCCGGCCGACCCGACAAATGAATCGACCCGGTCGTTCCGACGACGAATTTTCACTAACGCGCCCACCGGAAGTCTGGGAGCAACCGACTGACACCGAGTGCCAAATATGACGACTCGCCTCCTGTCCCTCTTCCAAACCCATCCCACGAGTCCTTAATTATTTAAACTTTCCTTCCGGCCGCTCCTCTCATTGTTTCATTTCGTTTTGTTTATATGTTTTTTTTACTTCGCTAATATCGTATAAACGCGATAAAAAAATTATTTCTCATAATCCGCAGGCATTTCCATCTCTCGTCCGTAAAAAGTATGGATTCGCAAAAAAAAACAACGAAATTACGTCGGTCCAAACCACGAATATTTCTCTTCAAATAGATAATACTGTAGTGATTCGAATTAGATAGAAACGAAAAATAATTAGTTTAAACGGTTTTTTTATTATTCATTTAAATTTACCGCCCTCGTTCGCATCTTATATATAATCTAAAGTAATCTAGAATACCTTTGAAAATAGATATTCGAGTCTAACCGTTGAGCGTGGTTTTCACTAGTTAAATTGTGTATCTGAAACCACGTCCTCATATCTCGATTCCGTGGCACAGATGACGATTTAATTGTGTGAACGCGTTCACGTCCGTACTACCTTATTTCGTATAACTACCAAATTTGTGTCGCCGGCCACGGACATATATCAAACCGTGACGTCCGAAATTCAATTTATCGTTATTGAATCGATATATCGATTCGGTTATTGTTTAACACGTTTGAAAGCTGGCCTTACGTTATTAAACGGCGAACTTTGTATTTATTTTGACAAAAGAGGTCTGACGATGCATAACGACGACGTTTATTAATTTATTTATTCACCGTTGACATTCTCTGGGAACACGAGACTATTGAATTATAAAAATGAGCATTCTAGCAAATTGCTATGGGGATAAAAACAGAAGACGATGGAAAGTATTCCCACAATGTATATTGTACACGGTTTTTCAGTCAACATTTTATATCGGCGATCAGCGAATTCAAGACGCGCGGACGTGACCCTGAATATATATATATATACATACACAATTTGACGAGTGTAAACCGCATTTTGGCATTTTACCTTCGACGCATAAAAGAAATAACGTATTTGTTTACGAATAATTCGAATATTCTCAATTACGCTACAATATACTAACGATCAGCCATTGGTACAGAGAGTAGCGGAAAACAATGTATTACAACAGTAACAGGTGGATATTGATTATTATATCCAATTTTCTCAAAAAATGTCGACGATTTCTTTGGTTTTTTTTTATTGTTGTTTTAATCGGCCACCATTCTGATTGTTATCAACCTAAAGCAGCGCGAACAAAACAAAAACGTATAGCGAAACAGACGGCTGTGCAACAACTGTTGCCTATCTTACAACCTACTGGAATATTTCTCGAGTTTCGTCAAACGCCAATATTCGCTACCGATCTAATCGTTCGAACGTCGACGTCTCCGAACTATTGTGATCTATTTTCCTCTTCTACGAGTTAATAATTTTCCACCCGGTGCCTACAATAATCAGCAGTTCGAATTCCGGCCGGAACGTTCGAAAACCGACACGCGCTAGTGATGTTTGAACGACGACGTCGCTAGTGCAGGTCCGAGAGATTACGTCCACTTTGCAACAGTGTCCAGGGACGATAAAAATAACGAGCGGCCTATCGTCACGGGAAATCTCTTGCCACGACCACCACTCGGGTTTTCAAACGAATTCCCTCTCCTCCTCACTCGGTACGCGCTATAATAAAATAATATGATTCGGTCCGACCGATCACTCTATATAGACCCTTTTCTTATAGGATTCGCACCTTTTTTTATTTTTATTACCTGTTATTATCGTTATTATTAATAATCTCTCTTACCGTATAGCCAAATAATGAAAAAGAAAAATGGTAACTCTAATAACGTACACAGTTAGAAAACTAAACAACCAACTCTCTCGTGTATGTGTGTGTTTGTGTTTGTGTATATATGTATAGTAGCACTTCGACGTTCTTATCTCGCATTTTCAGATATTTATTTTCATCAGAATTACGTTATTATATACGTTCCGATACTTACGGGATTTTTTCCCCCTCAGATAAACGTCCCGATAGTTAAGAGCATAATTCATGTACACCTAAAATTATGTAAACGCGAATTCAAGAAACAAAACTCCGCGGTGCAATTCGAACAGAAATGAATCAAAAAAATCGTGCGTGAACGATAATTAGCTATTAACAACGAAGCATAATTCGTTTACGGTCATTATTTCGAAACCGCCGCAAAATATTGCAAACGCTATAATAAATCGCGTTCGTAAACTCAGGCGATTTAACGCGTACAGTATCCGCAGAAACAGAATCGTCAAAAAAAACCAGAACGAGTATTTGTTCGTAGTAACGTAGCTCAATTTTATGTTTCTCGTAATCAACAAGGTGAACGAGATGGAAACGAGTGTCGTCTTGATTATTATGTGACGTTCAACAACGTGACTTGTAATTATTTCCGAACGTTTAGAAATTCTACGGGACAACGACGTAACGCTTTTTGTTACTTTCTTTTGCACGTCCCAAAGAATGAAACGAAAGCGAATTCTCGAACGTCTATTTTCAGAGTTGATATCCGTGGTATGGATCCCGGGGATTCGCGATCCGAGCAGATTTCGTATTTCGATTTAATTTAGACTACTATACTGCACATAGGTGATGTGGCGTGGGCTGTTTAAAACTCGCGTAACGGTAAACTGTAGAGTTGGCTAAACCACGGTATTTATATACATGTTATATTTTATATACGGTATTTATAATCGAGAGCGCGTTTGTTTAAAATATCACGCCGGGATAGCCGCGAATGTCCGCAAAGATTACTCCCGCTTATGTCCGTTGTGGCGGGGACGGAAACTGTTGTCGTTCAGCAATATTACGTCGCCGTCTACCGTTAAACGTAATCGGTTACCGAACGACTATATTCGTCGTAGACGAAATAATAATTGTTATTACGGAAACGTAGTTTGTCTGAGAAAAACTGGACGAATTGAATACTAAGATAAAAATGTAATGGCGAATTACGTTGGTAGTAGTTGTTCTCGTAGACGATTACCGGGCATCTCGTTTTACCTGACCATTATTATTTTTAAAACGTAGCTTAATGCATCCAAATAGATTTCGATTTAAAACGTCAACAATAAATGCGATTACGAACGGCGTACGTACGCTGACGCTGCTTTTATTATTATCGTAAAGTAAATAACGAGCAATAACGTGAATTACTCCTTATCTCTCGTACTTTACTTCCGACCGTCAATATAAACCAAATCGATTCCCAGATTTTATTTTCGATTCATATATAAAAGTAGATCTGTACAACTTGTTTAACGGTGTGCGACCGAAAGAAATCATTTCGTAAAATGATAAGAAAAATCAACTCCAAATTAAGTACCCATTGAAATACCAAATGTGTCAAACCGACAATAGACTGATTACGACCGAATTTATTCCTATACATAGTTACACAACAATAATAAATAGGTCTGCTCAAATATGAAATTCGAAAGTGTCGAACACTTTTATAAATCCGAACGTTGAACGTAACCTTAGTGAGGTACGCGTACACTACGTTATCTATAACAATATATAACCAACCAGGCATTAAACGATAACTTTTTGACGTATAATTCATCGTCATTATTGGGGGGGGGGGAAATATCTAGTCAAAAGATGGTTAGGTTGTTGAGAAACGACTAACGCACACATAAACGCGATTATCTGCGAAACGAACGAGACCTTTTTTATTCCGCCACAAGTTCAAAAAACAGTAATGTATTGCGTTTTTTCTCTACGACATACTTTCCAAATAATTAAAGTGGCAGGAAAACGTATTTTAGTTCAGACCCAGAAAGTTTTTCGCGTAAGCGTGACCAGAAAATGCACACACTTTGTTTCGCTAAACCCCTTTTTGGTAACAAAAAAAGTTGTGCGCGCTTGGAATGTAAGCACTCCAGACAAACAAATATAGTACGTACGTTTTCCAACCGATATTATTTTCCGATTTCAAGTATATACTCCCAACGAGTAAATTTATAATCGAATTGAACATTAAATAAGCTAGAAAAATTTATTTTAGAACCAGACTGAAAAACAGTTTTATACATTTTATAAAATAACCTAAATAATTTTAAAAAAACACTACAGAAAAATAGTTAATTGAAAGCATTATTTCAGAAACGACAAAATTGGCACACTTACAAAAACGTTAACTATAACCGACGACATCACAAATGACGAACGCAATTTCGTTATTTTAAGAGATCAAATAATTGTTTTTTTAACGAGCGTTTGAAATAGTCCGTGAAACAAAATAAATAAAACCGAATTAAAAGAAAGCTTTGTTAAAAGAATAGAATAAAGAACGATTTTGACCAATACAATTTTACAGACTATACACATATACAGGGCGCACGCAATAAATGTAAATACGCATTTTATGTTTCGTATCATTTTACACTGAATAGGCGAAAAACGATACACTATCGAACACGCTCGGTTAATTTTGTGACCGACATTCAGGACAGGACGTCAAATTGTCACTAAGCACCATAAAACCAAGACCACTTTCTACAATTATATCTCGATTTATTAAAACAAAATTGATCAAAAGTACCAAACACAAAAAGAAACTCTCCAGCAAATTTAAGTGTACAATAGTAAACACATTGTCGACTTAGAATTTTTTTAACCGTGGCTTGCGTGTAACCATAATTTTTTTCGTCAAAACGATATAATATATTATATAATATATAATATATATATTATATTTAAGCAATGCAAATTTTCTCTCAAATATCATCGAACTATTTGTTTCCATATTCGCTGTTTTTACCAACCCGACACGGTTTTTCTCACACCAATTTCTCCGGTTAACGGAATTTTCCTACTGTTGGTCTAAACCTCAAATATGAAAATTAATCGTATTTCGGTGAACAACGAGTAGTTTGATTTGACAGAAGGAACCGGGAAACGTTCGATATTTTCGCGCCCCGGGTCCGAACACATGTGGCAACGCGTAAATCCATCCTTGCCGACAGACATAATGTTTGGACGATTAATTGCGTTGATTTTGAATTGATATGAACAGGAAAACCAACAGCTTTAGCTCGAAGTTACTATTGCCCGTGGTCACACTTTAGTGATTAAATTTCTCCAGCAGCCCCATCGGCGTAAAGGAAACACCAAAATCGTGTCGAACAAGAAAAATCCATAATCAAAACATACATTCAGACACGTCATTTCAGGCGGCGGCCGTACTGAATATTATTGTATGCGTGTTATTCGATTTCACGGAGTTTTTATGGCTTGGAAAATTGTATTATCCCCGCGGCGCATTCGGCGCAATAAAATAAAATCGCGCGCAAACTTTGCTTATATTCTCTTAGGTGTAGACCTATCCATTCGTCGTCGTATATTTCGGTTAAGTACGGTAATTTTTCTGATACGAAGGATTTAATGGCCGGAAAACTCGCAACAAAATCGTATCCTTTGTTTGTAATATTCCCGAAACCCCACTTTCCGCGGACGGTGATTTTTTCCCCTATACGTATTACGTATCGTGCGTTTCGAAAAAAACAAAAAAATAACCAATACGTCGCGTAAAATTGGCATTCACCCCGGATGCGCGTCAGACATAACAATAACACGTACGAAATTTATCGTGATATCGGTCGATAAATATTAACGTGTTTCGCTTAAAGCGTATAGTGAAAAGCACACCACGTAATTAAGATGATCAATGTGGTGGAGGAGAAGGACGAAGTGGGACAATAGAAATACTTTAAACAGTTTAATGTGTCCAAAACACATAGAAATATAAAAATACGAACGCAAATTATCTATGTTTTCTACATTCCGGTAATATTCGTAGCAAAAAATTTAGGTTTAAAATACTACTGAACAATAATTGTTTGTTGAAAATGAAATTTATTTACGTAAAAAATCATAATGAATTCGAAAATATCGTTTTACGCGTAAGATACCACGCTACTTCAAATTAAACATAAATATCTCTATATTGTTTCATTTGTCGTTTCAATAATTCAATAAACATAACTTCAATTGTTATGAACTACAAGCGATACAAATTATTACGGTTTATAATAAAAAAAACTGTCTCAAACAAGCGTATAAAATACGTTTTTATTAAAAAACGGAAATCACGCCATTGAATACAAAAAAAAATCACCGTGAACATACAATATTGTCAAAAAAAGACAAATAGTAGACGACGGCCATGGTATATATGAATATTAAAAAATCCATCATTCAAGCCGTTTTCCAAAACTTTGAATAACGAATTACTATTATTCGCAATGAAACGCGTATTTCTTCCTCTGTTCATTATTTTTACTTTTGGCTCTCCCTCATTATTTAACATAAAAGTTTCTGCCGACAGCACCGCGATATCAATTCATCATAAACGCAAAAGTATGTTGGAGAAATGAAAACGAAATCTGGCTTATATATTTAAGTAGCGCCCCATTGGCTGTTTTTGAAAGCCAATAGTACATCCATCCTCAAGGAGGCACACGGTATATAGATTTAAGTGCGTTTGCATGTTACAATACAAAATACATTTGGGCATCAGCCAATATAACAGAACAACTGTTTTACTCTAAACAAAATTCACAAACTCTGGTTAAAGATAAGATTATAGGATAAAATTCAATACTGTTTCGCGTGATATTACAAATTAAAGACGAGTTCGAATACACATAAATAATATTAAAACAATAGTAATTGAACATTATATACTATAAAAATGTCGGAGAGTATAACGAATTTGTATTTTATCGCTGTGGCGGTGTTTATCAATACGTAATATTCGATTAATTTCAAAAAAAGCGTTCAATGACTTTAATTAATATCGCGCACACGCGAGTGTGTATGTGTGTATAGCAATGATCTACATGTATTTGATAAAACACAAATCCGTATTCTTTCATTAAAGCCGAAGTAGAACGAAAACTCGTTAAATTCAATTCAGTCGGATATTCGCAAATTCTAATTAAACGTTCAATCAATCGCCACTGCCGGCGAAATTCGCGGACGCGTGACCGTCGTACACTTCATCACGTGCCGCAAAAACCAAAATCGTTTTAACGGCACAAGGACGGTTTTAAAAACCGTCCTTGCATTGTAGCCACGGCGTTCGGATGTACTGAGGAAGCGCGCTAATGACCTTACAATAATGGCGCGGCCCGCCGATATTATTATTGGCCCGTTCCCGCCGACAGATTGAAACGTGGTAATAACCCGTAAGCCGTAAGGTAACGCACAACGCATTAGCGTAACATCTGGTCGACAAAAGCAGGGGTGGTTGTCGAATATGTGAACTTTAACCACTATTATTAACGACGATAATCGCGAATTAAACATGGTCTCGTAGTGAATAATTATTTGTCCGTAAGTGTCAATTATGTACTCTTATTCGTAAAGCATATGCGGTCGACCAAGTGTATTATGATACAAGTCATCAGATGGAGAGGAGGCGCTTGGGACACGTGTTGTCGGCCGTCCACCCGTGCGCCGATTTAACGGCCGTCGAATTCATTTGTCATTATTATAGCTCGGTAGTATAACGTATTCGATAAAAACCGATGGTATACAAACGCTACAATTTGAACAAACGTTGCGCTCGATCGAAACGGTAAATTTTTCGATAGTTCGCGGACGACGTGAAATATAATAGAAACTGTATAAGACGGTATAGGCGTAAACGGTTGTGCAAACGACACAATTTACGCTTTTCCCGAAATCGATTGAAAATTGAAAGATAGATTTCTAAAAAAAATATACGCGTCGAAAACAATATAATATTAAACACGGCTACAGTTCGACAATAATACAATACGTAAAATACGAATAATGTTTTATACCTAATAAACGGCACAATGCTCGGCTTTCGCAATATTCAGCGTAAATAACCGTTATTAAATGACGTACAAGAGGAAATTTTTCTTCGATTGTTTTTCGCGAGACTACATCCACATAACTAAATTAAAATAACCTATAAAAAAATCGAAGACACGATCCGCTCAGACATGTCCGGGCGACAACTAACGTTGTGGTTTTAATTTACGTACAAATCCGATCATTATTTTATTACAATGGCGCGTATTTCGTTATAATTCTCAAATTCGAAATACTTTCGTAAATAAAAAAAAAACTCGCGACAATGTACGATATTATTATTACTATCATTTGTATAACGTAAATGCATATTTCGGATTATGTTGGACAAGTGAAGACATAGTAATTTGACCAATAACGATACAGAGCGAAATGGAGAAAACTCACCCGTTAATGGGTTTCAATGTAACCGTACCACCCGGGTGGAGAACGGATGTTCCGGTTGATTTTGCGCTCGTATTGATTTATCGGAACACTCTGTATGCGCAACAGCAACAGTGACAAAAAAGCTCCCCGTGTTCACTAGGTCGTGATCATCGCGTTCGCAATTTCCGCGACCACAAATTGCGCAGATATACGTGACGCGACGTTCCGATAAGGGAGACGACCCAGTTTTAACGGCACACGGGACGTGATATAAAAAACACACAAAACAAAACCGAAATGACGAGCGATATCGAAACTAAGAAAACTCTGGTACAAAGTCCGAACTATAAATTATGAATTATCCATGGGGCGAACGTGACTTTTTTCAAACGTATTTCGAATAATACGAATTATTTTTAACTCGCGTAATAATGATATTCAAAACATGACGAGCAGGCATATTTAACGTGTACCCGTGAAATGTAAAAATAACCAAATACTTGGCGCTTCAACTTCTACATAAATAATTTGCAAAAGCCTATTCGAGATTGGCAACGGGAACAACGTTGGTCGACTTTCCGAAATTAAAATGCCTCCCTCGATGGAATACTTAGGTAAAATATTTTTACCCTTTCTACCAATCTATAAAAACTACGATCACGTCAACTGAATAGAAAAGGCAAGGTGAACACAAAAAAAACTACTACGTTCACATATTTCTGAATAAAAACTTGAAAAAACTCAACAATACAAGTATAACTAGCTCGGTAAGAATATAACAATTGACACGTTTCCAAAAGAAAATTATAGTCACGACCGTAATATTTACTACTATATTTACGAATAAATACGTTGCGGTTACATTTTCGAGACGATTTTCGTTTGTTAAACAAAAATTTAAGACAACGCCTTATCGTTATTGATTTGAGATTGTGCACGATCGTGTAGAAAAATCGAGTTTGGCGCCCGTAGTTTCCGACTGATTATCGTTTTTAAACGTTTAGTTCTTTTAAAATAAAAAAAACGATCACCGAAAACGCGTAATATTCCAGCATTATCTTTTTAAGCGATATAAGACACTGCATAGTGTACGGTACTCACGATGGTAGATCATCACTGTGTTTTACACATTGTTATCTCTGTAACTTTATTCGACTATAATAAACGGGCACCACTAACGTATTATAGTTATTAACTCACGAACATGATAATATTATTCGGAGAATTTGTGCATTATTGATGCTTTTACGCTGTTGAACACCTTGTAATTAAAACGGATAACATACGGTGTACGGGTACCGGATGTAGTGGCGTTCATTTTTCAGTAACATAATCCATTATAATCGTTTAAACGCGAATTATTTTCGGGCATGTGGTAACCCGTTTTAATTTCCGATCATGTGAATCGGAGTGCTGAAACCGATTTGATAAAACCGTCATATCGTGAAATCGACCACCTCGATTGTATACGTTTTCCTCGTGTTTACAATATTTTCGATTGATCGCCATTTCGAAGTAGAATTTTTCTAATGGGATGGTGTGCTGTCAAAAGATTATAATCATAGATCCGGATCGTATAAACAAATTTTGTATACAAATTATACTTATATACGGCGGGGTTCGTTCGGAGGAAGGAGGCATAAACCCCTGCCCTTTATTGTGCCGCCGGTTATGTTGATGGTGGAGGGAGAAGGGATAAATCCGAAAATGCGAAAAGAAATCGTAATATCTGGAGACGAATACCGAATTCGTTCGTAGATTTCGTACATCGAATGCGATAGGATTGACGAAAAATGACTTGGTTTATAGATGTTCGATTTATCGACAGTGGACAAAATGACACGATATAGACGGCGTATCATTCAGACATGTGCGTACCATCCCTTCTTATAAACATAACGTCCCCGGAAACGCGAATAATCACTTACTTCTACAGCGAACACCACGTTACCACATTGGGTATAACGCGCCAACACTCTGATCTTTTAATTAATAATGACCGCTTCGAAATTAATTAAAACGACCGTTATTATTATTCCAACGCAACGAGGGAATGCGTTGACATATAATAAGAATAGCACAAAAAATAGTCGAGAAAGTGAAACGGCCGAGAATAAAAAGGTCGCGGAAATCACGTGATTCTCGGAACGGCTTCTTTATTAACTGCTTTTTAGGTGTTCGTCGGCAAACTTCCGTAACACATTTTCATACGTCTTTTTAGGATTCTGAGAGCGTAGAACTCGTGTGTAACATCGAAACCCCAACGGCTCACGCTTCAAATTACGTTCATAAATGTCGCGTAAAATCTGGAACAGATTCATATATTCTCGCGAAACGTATAAAGCGATCATTCTACGAAATTCACGTTAGGCTGCGAAATTATATCACCCGCGGGTGCTTCATCGAAGAGATTATTGGTTAATCGTTCGCACACACCGGACGAGAATACAACGTCCACGGAAAACCCGTTACGACTCAGACAAACGTATCGTGTGCGCTTCGTAATTACATTTTCGGATTTCAATTACAAAGTCCGATAAAATATACACGTTCACTAACCTCGAACATTGTATATAAGTTCATGTTTTATAAACTACGCAAGAACACTTGTGTAATTAAATGAACGCTAAAAATGAATACATATTGAAGTAATGTAATTAACTGAGTTGACACTGACAACGCGGCACTTCTACAACTCTGGTCGATAAACGCGGCGGAGGCGGCGGCAGCCCTTTCGAATTGCAATTTTAATTAGATTCCAGTTTAACGTGGATTCCACGCGGAATATGTCAAGCCCTTGTCAGCCCAGCCGATAGTCGGGGTGAATCTCGATAGCGGCGAACCGTGCTTGAGGGAGTCGAAAAGTTTTTTAACCCATCAAGCGACGACGACGCATTACCTCCGAAATTTCCCGTTCGTCTCTTTAAATATAATCCAAACACAAAGCACTTCGGTCGCGGGAACGGTGCGCACGCGCAATACTCGGACGGATGTTTTTAATGAACCCTTCCTCTTTCCACCCCACGAACGTTTTACGCAACCGCGTCGCCCAGCCACCGATCGCCGCCGGGTGAAACGGCCGTACGCACGACATACAGATGTTAAGGACGTATAAGACCGTTCATGGCATACAATACGGCGGGTACGCCGCAGAGATTAAACGAAGAACGCTATGGCGCAAACGCGCGGCTCTAATATAATGACCAAGGACAACAAGGTCTAAAACAACGATCCATAATCCAATACCGCCGTCGGAATATTAATATTTTTCGCGACGCCATCCGGCCATCTTGTTAGAAGAAACATTTTGAATATTTTTCCGGCTCGGGAGCGAGCACAATGTGTATATTGCCGACTATATTTTCACTCCGCACAAACACAATAACACACCGTCTCGTTTGTACGGACTCATTTCGTTTTATCCCCGTCCCTCCCGGGGGCATGGCGGATGGTAGGTAGTATGCTAATGAAACGGCGTGTCAGAAATTCACCTCGCCGACGACAGACCTCCGCCGCCGTAACGCGGAATATCATCCATCATCGTAAAATACAAAAAGACGAAAGAGTAGCAACGGCAGCTTTACATAATACGCGTTTGCACGGTACGAGACACGCCGGAGGAAACAGAAAAGAAACATGCGCTATAAAACTTATCGAGGGTACGCGACAACTTATTGTCGTCAATGTCTACGGTGACGAGGTGCGAGCGACTTGATCTCTCCCGGAGAAATTTTCGTCATTATTAAACGTCCCGAAAATGAAGTTTATTTTTAATAAAACACGGTTAAAAGTTCGCCCCGTCCGATGATGATAATAACAATAAATACGCGGCGCCGTCGTCTGATTTCGTGCGTATACTCGTCATTAAGTGCGTAGTACATAGTTTATCGATTAGCCGCTCGCAGTTGCGTTTACGTACCGCTAATATTTATTGCTTTTAGCAAAACGTACGGGGAAATGTTCTTTTAAAGTAATCGAACGCAATTTACTTTCAAAGCAGATACACCCCATTATGTCTTTATAAATCCGTAACGAAGTCTTCGATATTTTCGTGTACCTACATGGGGGAAGAATGGCCGTCGTATACCGTGTATGTCGTATGTACCGTGTATATCGTGAACCAGCCGTACGGGAATCGAGATTGCACGTTAACAGTAACAAAATACAATTTAGAGGTGATTCGAGCGTTTCATTTTGATACGATAGAAATATTCGTTCATTAGTCGAGCATAAAAGGGGTACGTGTGTAGTACTTAAGAACACGCTATTGTCAGTCGAGTGATCGACGAGTGGCGTAAATTGACTTGTACAAAAATATAAAACGACATTCGCACCGTTCAAAAATCGTAAAAACACGCGTTCTTTTTATTTTTTTGAAAATCGGAATAACCGATATTTCGTAATTCTTTTTCTCGTCAGAAGAGGTAAACACTTATTTAGAAACTACTTGCGGGAAAACTACTCCGCGAAATTACAATTTTAAAAAAAACGACACGTTAAACTTCATTTTACTCGTTATAAATTGTAATGGAACGTCGAATTCGTAGAAAATAGAACGACCGATAATTTTTACACACCTTATATTTAACAGCGTCTTGTATGTATATTTACGTTGTATAATATTATGAAAATCAAAGTCTATTCAAAATATCCCGGTTTAAATTCGTTCAACGAAATTTTAGGGGGCGGGAAATTGTCTGTAAGGAAAGAACGTTGGAGATGTTTACCACATAGATATTAATACTATTAATCCCGTTGCTTCGCCACATTGCCAGAAACTAGGACCAATTTACGCCACTGAGGTTGGCAGTTATATATAGTTTCAACGATTATCGTAATATGGACGTCATTAGCACTTCGATTTATATATACCACGATATACGCTGTATGTTATACGTGAATTCGATTCTATATTACCAATTACGCGGAAATTAAAATAAAAATCGAACATAAACAATGTCACGAATACGATTTTCTATTTGTATTAAACATTTCGAGAAATATTTTGTGTAAAAAAATACAATACTAACGAAACATTGAAAGTAATAATAGATAAATTATAGAACTCGGAAAATAATTCTCGGAAAAATTAACTCGTTATAAAAAATATAAATTCCGATACAGCATGAACTTTGTGTTTTGTAAATACGTATTTTCGAATTTTATATAAGAACTAAGGATATCTAAAAAATTGCATTCGTAAAATACACAATATACGATTAATTTTCTATCAATACAAGTGCTGCGTACAACTTTTTGAGCTACTATACGAAAATGTATCCACAAAATAGCAGATCCTTGCAAAACCAACGCTATCCTAAGAATTAAAAATTTAAATGCAAAAGTCAAATTTTACTATATTGGGATCAACAGTTTTTTGTTACATTTTTATATGAAATACACAGAACCTGTATACAAATATCGACGAAGGGTATTTTTACGAATATGTTCAATTCTCCGGCAACGAAGTGTTTTTGTCAAAACATTTATACCGATCAATTGAAATAAACTTAAAAAATATTTAAACGTATTTATATTGTTAGCCAACTGTCTAAATATGAAATATGGGATTTAAATAACTTCGATTATTACACCAGACAAAACTGAATAACAATATAAAATAAGTTATGTTCAAAAATAGATGGCAAATTAAATTTCAAAGATTGGAGTTCATAAAAAAAGGAAAAATCCTATTTAAGATTCCGAGCTTTAGTAATATAATAAACCATGATATAAAATAACTATATACCCTAAAGAAATTGGCCGAAGAAAGATTATTTTTGATAATATTTAAGAGCACCATTGTAATATCGCTAATACTCTTTTGATTTACGATCAATATTTCTAAAGACACCGATAAATATAATTTCGTTCTTAAACTCCGGTAAAAAAAGTACCAACCGAATATACGAATATATGATTATATCGTGGTCGAATCATACGACATTAATACTCGGAAGGAAATTTGAAACGTAAATTAATAGGAAGAACAAACTAATTAATAGTTTTTCGAAACATTTTATAATTATGCCAACTAAAATTACAAATATAATTATAAAGCTCGATTCAAAACCAGTAGAACTACTTCGTAAATGTTTAAACAAATTAACGATATTGACCCATAATTTCAAATAAATGTATACGAGAAATAGTGTGGTCAAAGTGTAAGCGTTTAGGCAAAAATAATAATTATAGTCAATACAATATACAAATATAATTAAATGATTAAATTACAAACAGCGAAATACTTTATATATAAACATTTTTTCGAAGTATGTATACAGTTGGTTGTCACGTAAGACGATAACAATTATTAACAAAATTAGCGTATAACAGCTGGTATATAATGTACAGTTCATTTTAATTGAACAACGCTAATTTATATAAATTGTATGTAGTAGTTGATGGCAAACATCACAAACACGTTACACACATTTGTTTTTTAATTTAAACAAATGTACCGAGTGAAATTAATGAACGGGAACGAAAAAGAAATTTAACGCCGACACTGTACGGTCAAAAACTAATAAATACCTACAGTTCAGATTGTTCAGAAAAATATTAAACGATACAACAAAATAATTCCCTTTTTATAACAATTCCAGATGGGGTTTTTTTGTGTTGTTTTTTTTTGTTTGGTTAAAATATAATATAATTCAGTAACCATGTTGCATTTTTTCATCACTATTAATCCCATTCAATGGAATGTTGCTCTTCGAAAACCTCCCGTCCCACTGGAATAAAATATGATTTTGTATTACAAGTTTGCTGAACCGTGGGGGAAGACTGCCAAGAGATAAAAATTTTAAAAAACAATACACACTCGCTTTAATTAAAAAACAAAAATGGTTATCGGGCCAGTTCTCTAGAAAATAAATTATAATCGATATCATTTGTCTAAATATGAGGTACTGCGCGAATGAGGCTCCGTGTGCGTTTTTATTTCAATACACACACACATACACACACGAGTCATTAATTAAAATGACTACAGTGAATACAAGTCCCCCACTCCCCTAATGGTCGTATTCAATCCAATTAATCGTTAACATAAATAAAATTCTTCACTCGTTAATTATTGTCGAATTCTATTTGAAAATAATCGGTAACAAATTGTTACCAGCGATGCAACGAATACAATACACCGAGAATTTTCCAAAAGACGAAAAATACAGTCAGACGATCGTTAACATTACCATACCGATTAAAGAACGCGACCAACAAAGTCTAATAGAAATTGTTTGAATAATTAATCGACGATAATACGCTTATAATTATTTATAAGTTTACGATTTACTCTCGCGCTCTTTACGGATGTCGTATAAAACCACTTATTTTCAACGTAATACAATTAAAAAAGATGTTGAATAATTTACTACGTAAACTAACGAAAACTAATAGAATACAATCTATAGTCTGGCGCTCCGCAACGATCATAGACACGAAGACACTGCAACGATGTCTCGACCGTCGATATAAACAGCACGTAGTAATTGATTTTTGCGTACCTGCGCCGTCGTAAAAATAATATTAATATTTCGCGTTACTATAAATTACGCAAAACAATCGTGGGAGAAGAAATTCCTCGGTCGGTAAGGAGATAAATGATGAAAAGTAATTACCGCCGGATGTTTTGCCAAAAACGATGTTTAACGGGCGGATATCGGATGTTAGCGTAAAGTCAATTTCTAATAGGAAACCACCGCTGTTTCCTTCGTTCACCCCACCAAACACAACCGATTACATTAATCGATCCCATGCCATTAAATAGATCTCATTTCTTTTTTCTTTTACCGCCGCCGGTAACTTCATAATTAACTCCGAATCCGTCGCAGTTGAAAAACTGAAATAACGTTTAATTATTATTATTGTTAAATATTATTCGATCGGGTGATTTTTTGCTCGCGTTGATTTTCGGATAATTGTATGTACGTTTTACGAGTGTACGCATGAAATTTCCGAAAAAGTTGAGTTCACTTTAGTTGAGCAACAAATGAATTGATATAACGAAAAAGAATGATGAATGATGAAAAATCGATATTAAAATCGTGTAAAATCGTCACTAACGAATCAAACACATTATGCATCTCAAAAAAGGTACATCAATCAGGCATTAAATTCAACTGTTTTAAGTAAATTCGAATCTATACGTCGATGATATCTTTCAGTATCCCATAAAATATATTTGATCAATATTCGCCGTATACAGTCTGCTTAATGATTATTACATTTTATTGACGGTCTATTTCCAACAAAGAACTGACAACAAACAAAAAATCTTTATCATATATATTTCGATAATTGTTCGATATATAATTTTGGATTTGCTCCCGATATTGTGTTCGACGATTTTAAAGTCGTGGTTTGTAATGACGCTATACGTACTCTTTGTACTCAATATAATATAACTTAAACGGAATATTCACACTGTAGGTGGCAATATGCAAGAAGGTCTTGAGTTAGCCAACAAATATAGCAATAAATCAAAAATTGGTTTATCCCGTAGACTAGGATTCATGCAATTTACAACGACCGACTGATACATGTGCCCGAACGTTGTTTTTTTAAATTAATTTTTTAATTTAATTTAATTTCGTTGTTTTCCTCGATCCGTCGACACTTATTCTGGACGTTTAATAATCGTTCCAAATAAACTCGTATATTTTAAAGAATAACAAAAATAAAAATAAAATCCTAACGTCTAAAAATAGTTTCTAAATAAAGAAATACAAAAATTCAAAGAACAGAAATATCCGACTTTAATATAATACGATATTTGAAAAATACTTCGTTCGAACTCCAGTCAATAATATACCCAAACATATTTGATTTGTAAAACTAACTTTTATAAATATCAATAAAAAGAAACGGCCATACGTCACACGATTTTATAATTAACAAATTAATTTCGAACATTTTCGTGCCTTCTTTTTTCCAAACGCAACTTACGTACAGATTTTTATTTAGGACACGACTAGTATGCATCGGAAAGTGTAACGTTGAACTACACCGCGTACCTCACACTTAAAGGTTGCTAAGGGAAAAGGCCGTTAAGAGAAAAAAGTAACCAATTCCTACAAAAGTCGAAGGGTCCGTCGTCATTTCACATACATATATAACATTTGACTCAATTTGGCAATCATAAAAACTTATAGTCGGCCAATGCCAAATGTGCATACATCCAACTTGCAAACAATAACTGTCGTATATATTTCAATACCCAATATACAAAAAACATATTCGACCGTAATAAAAATCGCAAATAATTAGTGGTCGAATTGTTCACGTTATTTGAGGAAAATAGGGAACAGAGTACTATCACCGCAAAGTAAATAGACGTTTTAATCGAGCGGGACCGATCGATCGATCATGTACACAGAAGAGTTTAATAATAGACGACGATACGACAACAACACCGCCATTGATATTGCCTTCAATGTCGCAGCGAATAGTGTGGGCACGTCGAATGTCGGGTCACGGTTTTAATGGCGTAAAATCCGGAAACACGGTATATATTCGATAGCGTAGATCGGGTTACGAAATTTGATGTGAAAAATCTTAACCTAGGTGCATATATATATATATATAGAACGCCGTGAACAGTGTTGGTTGATGGATGCGACAATTATAGCAGACTCGCCATGTGATCGATGCGCGTTTCTGTCGTCACGCATTACAGGCATTCCAATATAATAATATTATTATTATTATTATTATTATTATTATTATTATAATTATTATATCTATATCTATATATATATCTAAGAGGAGAGGATGAAAAACGCACACAACAGGGATAACGGTATATATGAAGGAAAAATCGCAAAAGATCGGATGAACGTCTATATAAATATAAATATATAAAGAAAATCCTTTTTAAACTTTTCGTCTCTGTGCAGAAGTAAACGCGTCATCGTCACCAAGGCTTTTAAGTGCTGGCTTAGACATATATATATATATATATATATATGTGTGTGTGTGTGTGTGTGTGTGTGTGTGTGTGTGTGTGTG
>JAIPRN010001390.1:0-47158 GCA_025469175.1 Geopemphigus sp. TES_GeoC_2020
TATATATATATATGTATGCGCGCGCGTATGTGTGTACGCCTGGAATATCCTGCACGTGTAATGTACGCACATACACACACACACACACACACACACACACACATTTCCACATGTCCCAGTTCTATAGTACACCAATGAGTCGAACCTCGTCTTCAAGACTCCCGCCAAGAACTGCGATCTATATTATTGTATACGTTATATATTGTCATACGATAGAACTGAAGATTTTTTTAATTCAATATGTCTAGAAAACAGTCGTGTACACTTGCGTCAGCGCGGTCATTCAACTGTGCACGGTCGTACTATATAGAGGAATAAATCTATAAGTGTCGCGCGTTTCGATCTTTTCGAAAACAAATGTCCAAATAATAGAAATGATTATTAATAATAGTCTTCTAGGTCTGGATAAACTATCGATTCCGTTATGGCGCACGCGACTAATAGAACTCGACAACGTCTCTTGGAAAACAAATAATGACTTATGTATAATACAATTATATACTGAACGTAACAATGTGTAGAATATGGTTTGATAATTTACTACGCTATTTCGATCAATTTCGTAGTGAAAATATTTTGTTTATCCTTAAAATTACGTCAAGTTAATTTTATTAATATTTTTATTTAAACCTAACCTAACGCGTAGGCTGTCATTCAACTGTGTACGGTATTGTGTACAACAACAAAATCTGTGAGTGTCGCGTTCCATAATTTCGAGAAAAAACGCCAAAATTATTATTTCAAGAGTTCTTAATAAATTATCGATATCGATATCGTGTCCACGACTAACGAATAAACAACGTCTCGTAGGGAAAAAATGACTCGTAGGAAACGATAATATATTAATATAACAATATGTAAAGTATAATGGAATCCGCTTATGACGATCCTCAAGTAACCTAGGGAAACAAATCGTCATGTCCAAACTTTGTTTAAAACAAAATAATAAAAGCGTGTCCAAAATGACATGTATAGAATTACGTATGAAATATTCGACGTATTATTATATATAAAGCATAACGTAGCCGAATATTACGTGAACCTTTTTACATAATTACTATTAATTCACTGATTTTTTTGAAAAATTAGTTATAGAGCGGTTGGTTTGTTATTGGAACAATAAGACGTTTTGACAGAATTCGAGATATTTCTTAACAAAAATTAAATAAACACGACACGAAATCATTATAGGCGAATAAAAGGATCGTTTCAAAATGGCATCGCTATACCCGAAATTCTGATCAGAGCTATGTAATAACGACAATAGGCATACTCGTATAATTATACACAAGAGTATTTTACGAACGTATAGTTTAATATTAGTGTTTTGTTATTTTACGTTTTTTTTTTTTAAATAAAATTTCCGAACGTAAACCGAATAGAACAACTGCCCCCATAATTTTTTCGTACATCGATGCATGAAACCCAAACCAGACTGTAGATATCACTTCACTACTGTCATCATCGTCATCAATACCGACAAATCACTTAAACGACCGGTTCTGGAAAAACGTTTTACGGCATTGCTTACGGTCAGTGTAAGCATCGACTATGAAGAAGAATATTGTTTCGTGAATCAGACTGAAATATATGGATATTCGGGTACATGTGCCTAAATAATTTGACGAGCAGAAAGAGGTTTACTAACGTAATACATTATTTTTAAAAATAATAATACGAATGGTTACGTCTTATTTCAAAGAAAACAAAGTGTAACAAACGAAATATTGGTATAAATTCGCACGGAAGAAAAAGAAGTTCCTGGTCGACACACATAATATTTTTATAAAAATAAACACTTTCGAGTTTGTCTGCGGTAGATATAATATGAAATAATTTTACTGCGCCGCCTGTACAAAACTCGGAGTACACGTTATACATAATACAAATACTATTTTATTATTATTATTATTATTATTATTATTATTATTATTTCGTACGGTACATAAAACATTTCATTTTGATTTTAGTCCTCTCGAATAAAACTTTGACGTCAAACTTATGAAACCTTCTATAGAGAAATAAAATAAAATGCTCTCTTATTAATAGCTATTGTTATGCCTATAAAAATATTTTACTCAATACGTTTTCATTTTAAAATTTACTTAAAAGTTATAGTAAGGAACGCCGATATTTATTTATTATCACATCTTAATATTCGTCCGAGTTCCTATTCGTGAATATTCTTCAAGATGATATCTTACTAACTACGTATGTTATTCCTAACGAATCGAATTGTTTTACACGGAAAAGAACATTACCGTAATAGTTATATTGGTTTAGAAGCAGGCAATTTTTACTAAAAAAAAAAACAACGTTTATTCGGTACACGTAATTAATAGCGATTCTACTTGTATAATATGAGCGACATGTTTGAATTTGATTATGTTAATCTATATGTTTATCGAATGTGGAGAACGTGAGAAGTATTTTTATAAAATATGAATTTTAATTAAAAAGGTGTTTTACTATAACTAACCGTTTCTATTCGTCCAACATTCATATTATATCGCGATAATTTCTACACAATCTACCAGAGTAATTCAAACTTTTTTACGAATTTATATATATATATATAGGTTCACGTCATTTTACACGTAGTTTCTTTTCGCTCCGTTCGACCGTTTTTTTTTTTATATACGCGACATTATTTCCACTATACGCTATTTAAATTATTTTAATATATTCACAACAGATGTAATCAGTTCCGGCTTTCCACGAATCCGGTTTTTCTGGGGCAACTGCGTCTCTCGGTCTAACACCAGTACGTAACGTCCGTTCGCTAACTAACAGTCGACCGAAAATTTGTTGTTGCCGTTATCGTTACCGGCCACGAACGTTGAAACCCACTATAGTGGGTAAAATCGTTCCCGTACAAACTCCGTTACAAAGGAAAATCGACATATAAGTTGCACAACGATGTACACCCTAAAATAATTATAATAGTAGCAAATAACAATACGAAATTTTGAACGGCGGGGACCGTTTGTCACAACGAAGAAAAAACGAGGCAGTATATACATATCGTACGATATATATATATAATGATTTTGTGATTATATGTACAAGATTTTAATGTTTGTACGATTTGTACTGTCTATTATTTAATCACTTTAACTTTTATAACGTGACATTTTAATAATCTTGTAATATATAACGTACGTAATTCGGACAAGTATATTTGCAACGAAAAGTTTTCTAAATGAAGCCAATAAACGTCGTGAATACGGTCGCAGCATCGTGTAATATCGCAAGTCGATAAATATAATTCACGTAACTCGGTGTATATTTTGTTATATTACGCCACGATTATTTGAACAATAAAAAAAACACACAATGAGAGACCGTCAAATGTGAAAATGTTATTCATCCGCGCACAAACAATAGAATTTAAATTGACCAGTGCAAATTGAATTAATTTAAATATTACTTAATAAATAAACGTGCGCGTTTCGAAATTACACTTCGTAATTTATATACACACATACACACACATGAGGGTCCTTTAAAATAAATTATTGAACATATTAAAATTGAGTGTTGCTAAAAATTATTTCGATATAAGTAAACAGGCGCAGCTTTAAATTACAACGCGTTTTATTTATAACGCATCGTGCAAAATAATTAAAGTACGTTTAATTGAACATTTTTTTAGACAGCCCGGATCCGTATAAAATTGTGCATGTACGTTAAGGTTGGTTATGGAATTTTGAACGAAAATACTTAACGTTTAAAGGACTTTAAATTTCAACGTGCAGCTTGCGTGCGTCTGATTGATTTATTTTTCAGTTATTTAACATTAAAATTCCACACAGTACACATAATACGTTCTTGTAAATTAAAATAAAAACTAATTTCTACCGAAAGCTTGGATACTCTGGTTAAGAAAATGTACAGGACGCTAAACCCAAATTGCCGAGTTTGTAAGAGTTATCTACTGCCAAAATTTAATGTATCGATTTTGTACCATTTCTCGAAGAGAGAATGTCGTTTCGATTTCCATTAACTTTTAGAAAATGTTCAGAATTATTTCATTATTGTACAATTTTATTATTTACATTTGTACACGTAAAATGCCAAAACGCTTATTATTTTCTTTATATCGTTCACGTGTTGTAGTATTTTTGTTTCTGTAAAGTTTTAATGTAAAACTAATATCATAGTAAAAGAAATAGTAAATATAAAAATTGTACCGTTTCGTAAAACCTTATAACGTACAAAATAAAATACGAACGAATAATTTTATATTCGCTATAAATAAATAATATTTAAGTTGAATATTTCAAACCTTAGATATATGCGTTATTATTTCAAATATACTTTTGTATTTTGAAAAGTACAACAATATTTTAAGCCAATATTTTTATAAACTACGTTATATATAACATTGATAAGATAAATTTGAGAGCGGTTTGGTACATTGAATATCTGAATTTTGAATTCTCCCAGTTGTGAATATATGACCTGGCACATTTTATTATCGAGTAACTGCGTGTTTCAGGTGAACATTGGCCGATTGCTGGAATACATTACAAATTATCTCTAACGGAAATAATGCGTGTAAAAAATGCGGTTTTACTTAAACATTTTGTGAGGGATAGAAAGAGTTTGTGATAGAAAGAGGAGAAAATATATTGATTGTGATATCTAACCAAACCAGCGGCTACGAAATTTTCGTTTAGCTTCCACTCTGCTTCCGAAGATAATAATTATTTATCAAAAACGAAAATTACGAGAACAATATGAACGTCGATTATATTGTGCAACATAATATTACAATCAAAAAATATATAATACGATTTTTATAAAAAAATCGCTTATATGAATTAACTTTATGTCTATTCAATAACAATAAAATATGTTGTTAATAATTAAACGCTTATACACATGTTACCTACAAACTTAATTGAATAATACGTAACACGATTTGATAATTATGTATACTCACAAATCGAATATTAAAGAAAAAAAATATTAAAAAACATAATTTGATATCATTATGGAAAGTAGTGGTTCATCCACGTTAGTATACAAGTATTATATTAAAAAACTAGAATTGTGTGATGTATGCGTTTATCTCATACAATTTTATTTAAAATAACAAACTCGATACTCAAAAACCACGTAATATATGTAAATAAGCATCAGCCAATTTTGAATTTACATTCGATATATCGACAAAACAGGTTTTTTTGCGTTTCAAAAAAAAAATGAACTACATGCATATATATATATACATTACGTATAAATTAATGATGAACTGGCAACTAAGTCTGTTATTAGTTAGAATTTAGTCTAATACGATATACAATTGAATAACATGTTATAAAATTTTCAAATCGTTTTAATTGGACAAATAACGTGAGGTTTACACGACCTTTTTACGCTTTAATAAGTAATAATTTTCAAATTAGATACTATTTGAAAGGACCTCGATGAATGTTGTTTTTACAATTAAGTATACTAAAAATCTCTAAATACGAAAAATCTATAAACTCATCAAAAATTGTATTATGAAAATTATAAATATTTAAAAACGTATTATATATATATATATATTATACGTAATAGTATACGAATTTTTAAACAATATAAATAGTCTGATCGTTTTAGTCCATAAATAAAATTTCGCTAATATAAAATCGTTTTTTATTATTTTTATTTTTAGTGCGCAATGATTTTATTTCCCTTGTATCTTTACAATCGTACCTTATGGTATAAGTCAGTAGGGAAGAATACAGATTAAAATAAAAAAACCTCTTTGATGAGTGAAGGCCAGGATACTGGTGTTAGTGGTGTGTTTGATCTTTTGTCGTTTTTAAATTCTATAGGTACAGCGTACACCATTCATTTTCAAATACTATTATTCAAAAGGGATTAACGGGGTGAGGGGAAGATGAATCGAGTCTTGTACGTTTCAAACTATTATTCGCGAACGCAAGTGTTTTCACGTTTGAATATATTGCGCGTACATTCAGTTGAATAGGTACAATTTTTGTCATTTTTTGTTTGCATATACGCTTAAGTAAGCATTTCCTCGTGTGACATCGAGTACCGAAATTTTGTCAGTTACCCGTTCGCGGATTGTATTTTCAAACGCAACTATTTATCGTACGCGTATGCGACACAGACGTCACGAAATCATTAGTGCAGTGTAAACGTAGACGTTAAGTAAGGCATCGGCGACATTCGGGCTCATATTGGAAAAAGCGAACCACTGAACGTGATTAGTATAAGTCGAATGTGCAATAATAATTCGTAACGATTATATGTCGTCTAGTTCACGTTGAAATTTTCCGAGTGTCGTCCAATGGCTGTAGGTGAGTTGCAGCCCGTCAGTTTTCGATGCACGTACGAGATACGGCCCGAGCGACCATTTCGTACAGTCCGTTCGTCTGTACATTTTTGGTACAGTCATGAATATTTATCAATTACCGCGTCACAACGCCAATATCAAATAAAACGAATTACGGATATTTCAAAATAACAACTGTAACTTCGTCGAGGCGTTCTACTTAAAGTTTAGTTCGAGACTTACGTCAAACACAAAAGTAAAGGGCTGAGAAAACGAAGAAAATAATCGTCATTCGACACAAAACAAACGACAATATTTGAACGAAAAGAAATAAGGCGGTTTGATTTGGTTAAATTATTTAATTTTAATGTTTGTGCAAAACCAATAATCTAAAAAAAACTTGTTTACAAATAAAAATTAGTAAATTGTCGTTAGAAAACTCGATAAAAAGAAACATAGTTTTAAAAAACGATTTAACGTCGACATCCCTATGGTATGTATACCCAGATATATCTTAAGTAACGCTAATAGGCTGATATTTCGCGATTCGCTAGTCCTTGCCATAATTTCGCACCGCAACTGGAACTAAGAGATTAGGACGCAATTCACCAATACAGGGCAACGATAAATAAATCTACGCATTATAAATATACGGCGTGCACCGCGTTTCAGTCAACAGGCGGATAAGAATAATTCATAGTAGTCCATCCGTAGGATATTCGGTGACCGATGTAGATCATTTATCAGTATCAATATATTGTTATCACGTTAACTCATGAACCTCCCTACCACATAAAAAAATCCAACGGATTGGCAATACACAAAACTTCGACGATTCAACCGTATGAAAACTAGTACCCACCACAGTACGCCCGCCGTCGTTATAATAAAACGATTCGTCGGAACGTAAAAATGGTCCTTCTCCGCAGAGCACACCAGTCGCGTCCGAAACAGGTATTTTCCCAGTTCACTCGTCCGCGCTGCCCCTTTGCCAGAAACTCAGACGACGAGCGTGGGGGGTGGAGAACGACCAGAGAATTTGGTATTTGGTTCTCAACAGTTGTTTTTTCGTCTACACGATCAGAGTGGGTGACGCGAATTCGAATATTTTTCAAAATAAAATAGAACTACAACGGCGTTTTTTTTCGTTTTGTTTTTGCGAACCGCATATTTTCGTCAAACGTCTTCGGCCGTTTCTTTCACTACACCGTTTCAATATGTCGCGCAGATTCGTCGTATCCACGAGCACCACGTGTTCACCGCGGCACAGCTGCATAAAAATTTCTTGCCGCGTGTTCTGCAGCTCGTTCGATTCTCCGCGTTTATTATAGCGTACACTCGGCGGGGGACGTCCCTCCCGTTGGAAACTGTCGTCTATGAACGTCCGTACGAAAATGTCTGGAACCGACCAAAGAAATATTTAAAAACCGGTCGGTTTATCGAACACCGGTGGGTCTCGGACATCACTCGGACCGTATGGATCGTCGCCCCACTCCTTCCTCCCCCGCGCAACTTCTTGGAACTTTCGCGACCGTTTCGGCAAAGCCCTCGTGAACAACTGCGAACGCCGCACCGTGACCGACTTATCGCCATTTCACGTATATCACATTTCTGGAACGACCGCCAATAAATAATATTAATAATACGGTGTACCTAACGTCCTACGCCGTACAAGTTTCCCCCTCTTTCGGTGGAACGGAGACGGTCGACACACACACACGCGCGCGCGCACAATACTTCTAAAAACGACCCACCGGTCGCATGCGACGCACGCACAACGCGGCGTCGGCACAGGCCGGAGCTGAAGCCTGTCAAACGTTGACAAGTGGTCCGCCCGAATTGGCGTGCAACACGAAACACGCAAGCACGCACGCACATACACACACACACACACACACACACACACACACACACACACACACACACACACACACACACACACACACACCGCACAGACCCTCAGTGGTGAAGTACCGGTGGAGGAGTGAAGGGGTACGGAAAACGTATGTACGTACGTACCTGCTGCTGCCTGAACGCGACAGGCAGAAGCAGCTGCACCGCGACTATAATCTTCCCTATCCGCCAACCAACTCACACCGTCCCACCACCACTGGCGTCCCCGTCCTTTTACAACGCCGCCTCAAACGTTACAACGGTGTAGGTCGTATTATAATGTGTACGACGATGCCCCTACGCCGACTGTTTCAACCTGCCACGCACACACGCACGCACACGCGGCAGACTATAACCACCACCTACCCCGCCGGTCGCTCGACCGTCGTTTTAATCATTATAATTACGTAATATACGATGTAGGCGAGTACCATTGTTGTCGCGTGTGTGTGTGTATGTTTTATAATTTTACAAATCTTGTGAAAAAAATAATAAAAGTTCGCGTGATGCTAAATAGTTTTGAACAAAAAAACGGAACAACGCGAACGTGGTTACTCTACTTGGCGTACGTTATTTTATAATATTTCGATCGAACGACTCCAAATATTTTCGAAAATAATACGTTTTTTACTATAGTCGTATCTATATTATTAAGATATTTTATTGGGCGGAAATGGAATAGTATTATTACAATATGACGTACAAGTGTGAGCTCGGTTGTGGCGCGACGATTATTTCGTAAATTTATTAACATAAATGTTATTTTATACCCACGAACAATTGACGTTCGTTATAATTAATATATTTATACCCAAAGACTTTTTAAAAGTAAAACGTATACTTTTAAAGATGTTTTTCGATATTTTTATACACTTATTAATTGTCCAATTTTATTCGAGCGGTGGACTAAAATTTAAAATGTTTAGCGTTCGAAATTAAAAAGACAATGAACTGACTAAATGTTCAAAAATATTTAATTTTTAAAATATTCGAGGAACAATTAGTTTTGTTTGGCTTAATAATTAAGATACGCTTGTACAATATATAGATTTACCCGTATAAACCCAATGCTGGTATGGCTTAACAAAAAGTCAACATTTTCAAATCTGATTATCCGAAAATATAATTGTTTCTAAAAATTTTAAACGCAAAGGTAAATCAAAAGTATTAAGTGTGGTTGTATGAACTTAAAACCATCGTTAAAATTAGTGTTTTTTATTAATTCGCCGAATCTATCGAGGAATGATATTTTTATTTATTCTTCGGTGTAGATTACGTAAGTTTCTAATATCGTGTTTAAAAATATATAAATACATTTATAGTCACACAATTTTTTTTCACGAAGTTGCACGGTATAAACCCAAACATTAATTTTGCATAACTTGAACGGTGATAAACAATAACAAAAATTATTTTCATTCGTGACATAGTTTTCCTTTTGTTAGGTGATTAATTATTCAGTACGCATCGATTTTCGAAACGTCGGATCACAAACACGGCTTTAAAGGGTTACATATTGTTTTGTTTATCGAATATTCTTCGCTAGCCCGAAAAAGTATTGGACATGCAGTAATCAAATCCGAGATCAAAGGAAAATCATTGTGCCGGGAATCCTTATCTCGAGACAAATAGACACCGTAAATAGATCCGCACATGGTATCATTATTGAACGATAGTCGTCGGAAAGTTGCGTACACGTGGATTGTGTCTCAATGAATCGCGTCTACTCTTCTTAGGAACGCTCATATTTAAGAATATCTGTTGAAATCAAGCGAAATCCATTTTGAATCACTTTCGGAGTAATTTCTGATATTTGGATAAAACGTTTCGAATTTTTACGTACGGATAACCATTCCACTGTTTAAGTTCAATTTACACTATAGACGTCTGGTAGATTTTGTTTGCTACGTATGTTTTTTTTTGTGATCTGTCGTAGTCGTACGGTACAAATTAAATCACAATAACACAATGTTCACGTACATAAATAATGTGTCGTTTTTTAAAGTCGTAACAATATACTATTACGAATATGCTATATATGTTTTATGATTAAATTTCAGATGAAAAAGCTCTTAAATTATCAAAAAATGCTTTAAAAATTACCAAAAATTTCTTTGACAACAATAACATTCATAAAATGAGACCCAAAATTTTGTTTACGTTTCTTATATGTTGAAAAATCGATTCGAAATTTATTTTAGTATCGACGGAAATTTAATAGTACCAAAGATTCAAACTGATGACGAATAATTTACCAATGACACGGCCAACAATGGTGAACAACGTAACCATAGCTTTTGGGATTATATAATTCGTTCTGAACGTACCGAAATATAAAGCTAAGAGACGATGTCGAAATATTATACGCTCATCAAACGCGTTGATATAATATTTTGAATCGCACTAAGAATTCGTACAATAAATAAAAAATTTATGATAAATAAAAAGTATCAGTTAAATGAACGCACTGTCCTATAGTGAAAAACGCATTTGGCATTAAAATTCTGGACATCAGGTAATGATAATTTGAGGTAAATTACGGAGCGATTCGCATTTTGAAAAATAATTAGAATTACGAAAACGTGCTATTTTCATCTCTCGTTTATTGCTTCACAACGTACGTACTCATACTATTAAAACAACGATGAGAAACCGTCCTTATCAAAACGATATATTACATTTTACCACACCGCGATAACTATTCCGACATTGAAAATGAACAATCCACGATAGAACATCCCGTCGTATGATCAGTTTTATTATTGTTATACTGACGTAACATTATTAACGTCGTGACGATTCGGTTTTAAAATCAAACACTTTATAACGTCACTGTCGAGCGCAATAGTCCGACAACGTATTATCGCAATAATCGACGCCGATTTATACGCAAATACAAATATCGTTTGTCGGAACACGGCAAATTCGAAGTTCGTTTTTTGAAAAAATAAATTTTGGTACACCATTCGTTCGACGCAGGCATTCACAGGCGCGACGAATAATACGAAAATTTCCGTTTTCTCGAATTCCCAAGAGGACCACCTCTCTCCCCCTACGAATTCATTCGCTCTCGCCATCGTCAATACCCGCGGGCTGCCAGTCGTACACACCTATACTTATTGTTATACGTCGTACAAGAATTGTGGTGGCATTCCACACGATACCTACGTTACTCGACACCGATTTTCGGTAAAAAGAGAATATAAAAAAAAACTCATTTTTGTACTGCCGGTTTTATTCACGTACAACGTTACACACAAAAACTCCAATATCCGCGCGCGTACGTTTTACGAAATGTCTCAAATTGTTTCGTATACAACCGCGCTCCAGAGACAGAAATAGGAACTACACCTACTACCGTATAACTATTAAATATTTGAACGTAATAAACGAACACAATGTTGTATCTCTCGTCGTTGGATTACGTTGATAAAAACAAAAAATCAAAAAAAAACCAAAAGTCGTAAACAAACATTGCCTCGATTAATCGATCGTCAATTTTATCCGTATTAATAGTTGTTTTTTTAAACACCCGGCGAACAAATAATAATTTCGTTACCTACGTATACGACTGGCTTTACGATAAAAATAAATAAAATTCTAAATGTCCGCTTTCGTTGTTGTGCTTCATCGTGTACATCAATTATAATGTATATATATATATACATACTTAACCCGTGTAGGTAGATACGATTCGTTTAAATTCATTGTTTAAACCCGACATTTATGCGCGCACAACAAACGCAGTGCAAACGCTTGTACATTATTGTCGCGTACAACATACAATTTAACTTATTTATATGCACGCGTAAGTCAACAGAACTATTTACCAAGGATACAATTAAAAGAGAATAAAATATATTTTCTTTCTTTCTCGGTATATAAATAAATATATATATATATACATATAGATAGATCGAGATATTGTTAAATTTTTAATATTTTTGAGGTAAAGTGTTTTGGACAAGGAAAAAACGAACAAAGACAATTAAATAAAACCACGGTTAATGGGTATAATTTTTGTTCTTAAATATATATAAATTTTTTAACAAAAATATTTTATATACAATTTTTTTTCCATAATATAATGACAATAGTCTACACGGTGTTTTTAAATCACCTGAATTCCATCTAGGTCACCTAGTGAGTGGTAACTAGGAATAATGTCAAGGCTCGTAAAGTTACGTCGTTTTCTTTTTACCTACCTCCTGCTACTTGTATATTTATATAGTTTTCACGAACATATCAGACATAATTAAAAAGTAATAATTAATAATAATAATAATAATAATAATAATAATAATAATAATAATTATAATAATAATAAAACCAATCCGTTTGGCTTCACACATTGAGCAAAAAAACGTTTAGTCTAAATTTCATCCGCAACAAACATAAAAAAAAAACGTAAGTCTTAACGTCAATTTTTTTTGTTTTTTATCTTATTATAAATTTAACTTTATATTCGTACGAACAATTAAAAGCGTTTAATTCAACAAATTTTGGACGTGCGGTTAAACAAAATAACGTAATACATAAAAAAAGAGACCTAAACAATTTATTGGTAAATATTATTTTCTTTACGAGTACGCTTGATGGTAATATTATGTATAGATTGTCCCATCTCTGTTGAGCTTATACGAATAAAAAATAATAATAATAATAATAATAATAATAATAATAATGTAAACGAAACAAAAATATCGAATATAATGTTACTTACAAAGAAAAAATAATAATAATGATAATAGTAATAATAATAATAATAATAAAAATGAAAACGGTATATTTTCTAGTAGGTATTATAGTAGGTTTTCTTTTATACACGAGCGTTAAAATAAGTTATCACATTAACGTACGGCATTGAAGTAAACTGAACGGAACGACGGGATCGAGAACCAGTTTCCGAGTTTAATAACGAAATGGCGTTAGGTATTAGGTACCTCCTAACACCTAAACGCAGAATATACGGGTAATAAGAACAATAGGTTATGAGACAACAACAATAGGTGCGGGCAGCGGTTTAGTCGCAAAACTTGTCATTTTCCGAGTGGTATTTGAAGGTTGAGATTAAGACGAAAATTAACACACGCTCGAGCGCACGCACGCATCACGCGGACGAGAGAATCAAACAAACGCGCGACGATATTTTTAATACACGCGTTATTGTGCCGTGGAAAAGGTACTCGGATCGACGAGAATTATTATTTAAACGATAATTTTTGGAATTTGAAACTTAACGGCAATTACCACATAGTACATACACACGCACACGTCTACTCCACCTACTTAATCGGAATACAAATTTCGCGTAACTCGAAATTTATTCGGTAATACGTGAAGCGCGTACCCGTTTCGTTTACGCGGAGAAGTGAAATAAAACTAAAATAATAATAATAATAATAATAATAATAATAATAATAATAATAATAATTACAGTAATAAGACGACCAAAAAAAGCGAGACAATTTCTCTTAACTAGGTGAGGGTGTGTAGGGTACACGCGCGTAATAAACGTTAATAAAATAAAAATAATCGTAAGTAGACGTTATGAAATAGAAATATTACGCGGTCGCGGAGGAACTCCGATATCTTCGACGAAACATAATCGTAGTAATAATAATATATATATTTATCGACTTACCTAAATTAAAAATATATAAATATCACATATTTCGAAATGTTAAAAAACAAAATATCCGTTCGGTCATCTGAGTTGCCACAAGTCTTCGTTGACCGTGTCCCGCCTGATGTTCGGCATTTTCAGTATCTTCTCCTTGGCCTCTTTAGTGATCTTCGTGCACCCGTACAGGTCGATGGACCGCAACAGTTTACACGAGTCGGACAGATGCTCCAGGCCCTTATCGGTGACGGAGTTGCACTGACCAATGTTCAACACCTCCAGGTTCTTCAGCGACTTCGATATGTACGATATGCCGTCGTCGGATATCTGGCACGAGCCCAGGCACAGCGTGTGTAGAACGTACAGGCCGTGGGACACGTGGAGAAGTGCCTGGTCACCGATTTTGTCGCAAAACGAAACGTTCAGGCTGCCTAGCTTGGTGCAACCCTCGGACAGGTAACCGATCCCGATGTCGGAGATGTTGTCGCACGCGCTCAGGTTCAGCTCGTCCAGAGTGTTCATGCGCGACACGTAGTTCAGCCCCGTATCGGTGATGTTTACGCAGAAGCTCAGGTTGAGACTTCGCAGGGAACGCAAGCCCTCGGATACGTACTTCAGGCCCTCGTCGGTGATGTGCTGACAGTCTTGTAGTCCCAGGAACTCGAGCTGCGCGTTGCCGTCCGTCGAGTCCTTGCTGGCGCCGCTAATGTGCGACAGGCCCACGTCGGACAGGTGCCAGCACGACCGCAGGTTGAGATATTTGAGTTTTTTCAACTTTCGCGCTATATGCGAGAAACCTTTGTTGGTGATGTACGAACAGCCCTGGATCTCGAGCCGGGTGAGACCGCGCAGCGTGTCGGCGATGCGTATGAGACCGCCGTCGGTCAGCTGTTTGCACAGCGACAGGTTCAGTTCGGCGATGTTCGGGTGGTGTTCGAGGAACATCTGGTGAAGGTCCTCGTCCTTGATGTGGTAACAACCGCTCATGTTGAGCGACACCAGGTTGGGAACGTTTTGGACGATCTCGCGCAGACACTTGTACCTGGACACGGACAGCACCTGGACGCGCTTGATGCCGCGCTGCTTGAGGCTCTCGTACATGGGATGCGACGACCGACACATGTCGATTTTGGCCTCGACGCCACGCCACACGGACTTGTACCAAGCGGCCTCGCGCCACGCGGTGCACACTTGGGCGGCGCGTCCCTTGTCCGGCACGTCCAGATAGCTGAAGATCAGCGCCAATATCTCGGGGTACAGCCTGTGCACGTGCGTGGGCCGGTTCTCGTCGTACTGGCAACTGCCGGCGACGGTCCGTCGTTCCGCTGTCGTCGACGACGATTTGACCTTGCGCGCCGCGGGCGGTGGCACGTGCGCCTGGTACGGTTGCACTCGATACGGCTGGAACCGCGAGATGTGCCTGTACGAGATGGGCACCTCCGTGAACCCGCCCAGTTCATCCATGATGGTGCCGTACGGGCCCGCGGACATGACGCGCCGAGGATGAGCGACGATGGCTGCGGTACGGTCGAGTCGCGGCGTCACGTCGTCCGGTCTATAGTGGCTGGCGGCCGTCGTGTCACACGCACCACCACCACCACCACACCACCACCACCACCACCACCACCAACACCGCCGCCGCCGCCGCCACCAACACCGTTGTCGGCACCGTATCCGGTCGGTCGGGACGACGAGATGACCGGCCGACTGCGTCACAAACGGTTCGTGGCGTCGACGGCGACGGCGACGACGACGACGGGGACGGGGACGACCGCGGCGGGGACGTACATGACGACGGCGCGAACGCGTAGTAGTAAATGAAAAAGGCCAAAAGAGAACGCGATTTACTCGAAAACGGGACAAAAAAACTATTAGCAACGAGTGCGCGCGCCGAGAATGAACGGCGATCCGTGGAGTAATTTAATATTAATAATAATACGACGATAATGTACGGGCCGTAGTACGCGAGAGAAGCGTATACGACGCGGCAAGAACGCACGTCACGAGAGCGTATACCGTACTGAGTAGTGAGTATAGTGAATACGACGGAGGGGAAAACGGGACGGGAAAGAAAGAAAAAAAAACATGTACTACACTATCGCGTGCGTGCGCGTGTGTGTACGTGTGTGCGGTGCTGCGCGTGCGCGCGTATGTATATATATTTATACGTACTGCGTGTATATATATATGTGTGTGTGTGTATGTGTGTGGCGATATTTCAAACGAACGGACTCGTCGGGCTCGGTGACGAGGAAGGGGTCGGCGGCCGTCATGACGCGGAGTGGGTTGCGCGAGTGTTCGTGCGCGCTCTCGCTCGCTCCTCCGAACCGACGGCGGTCCGGTCCGGCGCGGGGCGGCGGATCTCGAGAGGGAAAACGGATCGTCGCCGGTCGACCGCCGTCGGTTCGGGTCGTCGTCAACAACCGCTGGTGCTGCTGTCCGACGACGGTACACCTAGTCGTGGCCGCCACCGCTGTTTCGAGAATGGCACGCGGGGGGACGTGTTGAACGCGAACTGCGACGACCCTCCCCCCTCTATGCCCCGTACCCGCTCGATCCATCCGATCGCCGACTCCGCGCGCAGTCGTCGGTTGGACACAAAATCGTGCGGCGTTCGCGTTTGGGACGGATAGTACGCGAATTTAGTCGACCTTCGTGGGTCTAGCCGACCGAAATGTTTCGAAATACGTGCGAGTTCGGTCGGTCCGACCGCTATGGCTTGACCCACGATCGTTTAAAAACGGCGATTAAGAAATTATGGTCTTTTTTCTCCGAAACCATGTCGCCAACTATAATAAACCAAAAAAAAGTATAAAACGTGTCGGTTAAACGCCGGATTGTTAAATACCGACGTTTAAACGCTCGTTTATATTGGTATCGTGGGGGGGGGGTACAGTCTGATCAAAAATGTAATCCGTCGGCGTTAATATAGGCTGTACGGTAAAATCCCGTACATTCGTAGTGTTTAGGTAACGTTTCGGATTAAAATCGATATACGCGAGAATCCGACCGTGGTTCCTATGTAGAACCGGAGCGCGTGGTGGACGACTTGAACGACGATTTAGAGTTGTATCGTTATTTCGAATTTAACAATAGAGGCGAACGATCGTATCCGAAAAACGATTCACCGATTTACGCCAGTGGCGTATTATTATTATTATTATTATTATTATTATTACAATACGCGCGTCTCTACGCATGGTTCGAGCGTTTCACAAATTCGAACATTGTCCTTAAACAAATACGTCGACGGTTTTGTTTATCGGTTTTGTCGCGATATTCGGGTTATTGTTATCGAACGCGCGAGGGACTGCTGGGGAAAATCGAAAAACGCGTCGAGTAGAGTAAACACAATTGTTCGTTACCGGAACGCGCGTCGACGTCGTCCGAGCCGTACTGCGCGAAAAAACGGGCGCCGACGAAACTAAACTCGTCCATCGGCTAGCCAAGAACATTGTCCGCGTCGATATCGTAACTACAAATTACGAATCGGTTACGACGAATTATCTAATAACCACGAACGTATCGCACGAAACACGAATATCCGAAGAAAACAATTCAATACGTTCTCGTCTATGAACGTCCATAAAAAGCGTTTAAATTTCGAATTCGAACCGCGATCACCGTCGCATATATACATATACATTATATATATATATATATTCGTAACCGGACTTAAGGGTAGACATAAGGCCCCTCTCCAATACCAATGGACATTTGCGTTTTAAATTTAATCGAATTTCCTTTTATTATCCGCTTATTTGACGTTATTTTTGGATTTATAACATACAGCCAGTAAAGAAACTTATTACCGATTTATACGTTACAAATATTATGATTTTAGTTCTAAAAACTTCAAACGTGTTTACTTTTCATAAAGTCTTTGCTCATATTCTCTCACTCTCTCTGTATATGCGTAACGTAAATATACGTACGTACATAATACGCGTATTTATTTGTATGGAGTGGGAACCACCTAAAAACCTTTCGCTTGCCGCACGCACATAAGTCCAAATATGTTTAGGTTCAAAGCTCCTAACCATAGTAAAAAACAATCGAATCCTCAAGTCCGTTTACGGGTGCTATGCGGATCTTCGCGATATCCATCATCACACGGCCCAGTAAAGGACGCGCACGAAATCATTACCCACTACTCGTTCGTGTTTCAACGCTACTACGCTCGAACGAGTCTCGTTGACGACGACGAGTTCCCCTTCCCCCAACAGGTAGGACAGTCACTAACAATTGGAGGGGGACGGCGACGTTCAGCGATCGCGCCACCGTTTCGTTATCGAACGTTTCTATTTTAAGAAGTCCGCCGCCAATCTTCCGCGACCAGAACCCAGGAAGACGACGACGAGTTGTTACGTCACAACGTCGTTTTCTGGAATATTGTTTATTATGTGACCTACCTACCTACCTACCAACCTACCAGCTACCAGATAGGTTGATTGTCGGTAGATATTTGTTCGCAGACCAGTGAGTAACACGACCCGTGGTGTATAGTACAGGCGCTCATATAGGTGTAGTTTTGTAATGGGAACATTGCACAGCTGCTAGTGCAACGGTTATTTTACCGCGGTTTTTTAATATATATATATATAGTCGCATATAAAACGTGCAACGCGCGTTGTTCGTCCAATTGTATATACATTCACAATAAATACATACGCGTAGCGAAATACGCGCCCGGTGAATAATATATACTCGATCCGTTCGTGGAGTCGGTTATTATGCTATGATAACACATTTAATAGTTTAACCGCGTATATCTATACCTCTTATTCGCGCGATTAGGCGACGTCCCGGAATCATTTCGGGACGAAACCGTCGTCATACTAAATACGATGGAATGCCTTCTAACCGTAGGAACGTTGTGGCGGTTACCGTTGAGCGTGCACGCACGTCATTTCGCCAATAATTCGCGAGCGCCACCAACGTCATGTCTACTGACAGTCTTGTACCATACAGTGGATCGCGCGACTTGTGTGTTCCGTAATCGCGTTTGTTGGTAACGATAAAAACAGTTTCCGTATCCTTTACACGTCGTGGAAAAGCTCGTTGTGAATACCTTTATATCTGTGTTTGTGTATACGCTTATTTATCAGCTATTGGATTCAAAACAAACGGGTTTTTGATGGGGAAAACCTAATAAGAAAAAACCAAGTCGTTTCGTCTATATGTCAATATTGTTTTGTGTGAGTATATTCATCGTCTCGCTGATGACCATATTACGTAAAATCTATGGAGTTTACGCGAGGCAGCACTAGCTAATCCTCTCGCTTCCGCCTGACTCCCGGGCCGGGTGGTAAGAATGATCCGGACATCGACCGTTTCAGATGCAATCCGGGCGGCGAACAAGTGACGGACCGACTTGAGCATGGAAATGTAATGGATCAGTGGTAGACACACCATAGACACAGTGGGAGACGGCCGCGCTACGTGGGATGCACGGATCCTTTTTACTATCAAGAGTTGCTCGTAGCATTAGCCCGTTCGCGTGCTAGATAATTGAACGGAACGCTCATTATAGCGACCAGACGCAATCAATCGCCAGTACCAGATGGAAGGCGGTAAACATCGCGGATAATGGAGATGTTTGTAGAGGGAACTCGTGCCTCTTTATCATACATTATGCTTATTGTAAGGGACGGTGGGATCAGGGGCATCGTCCCCATCATACTGTTTAACGAAGATAGTTTATTGTACGTTAATGTCCACACAAGTCCTGCGATTTTGATAGGTTGCCTGCTTCAACTAGCGTAGTGTATTTGGAGTCTCGTTGTAATCCAGTCCGAGATGTACAGAATAAGAAAAGCGATTAAATACGCCCTATAACGTTCTTTATTATACTTGGTTACATAAAAATGAGAATTCAAACGTATATAAAAAAAACTACGAACACGAGCAAACAAACGGTTGTCGAACACTTGTAAAAATACACTAAAACGCACAAACAATTCGACGAAGGACTGAAACCTACTAGGGATGTCGCCAACGGAACATCATATACCAATCACCGATGCATAGTAAATTTGGTCGAGAACGTGAACAGTACGTCTTACGTGTTCCGACCGCAGCTCACTCACGACAACACCACTTCCGATACGTCTGCAACCCGTGGTCGGACCCACAAAACATCAGGCGGGAAGTCATCGGACTTTTGTCCCGACGGTACCCCTCTCCCCGACCAGCTGTCCGAGACCGAGCCGACCCGACGGCCGCCTCGTAATGGCGATTACGGCCCGAACATATGTTTTGTCCGTGCTTTTTCAAATAATAAACGATGGCACGTTCGCTGGTTGAAGCAATACCAATCAGTGAGCGCATAATGCCAAGTGACGAACAAAAACAAATAAAAAGGTATTTTGTCTTATGTTTATATATATATATATACGTTACGGAATACGAAAAACCTAACATAATTCACGAAAATACCGTGATTAAAATATGACGATTTACCTTAAGAAAATTTCGATTAATTTGATATCGTATACAGTAAGAAGGAATCATAGATCTTATATCGATATAAAAGTGATTTGTATGTAAATACCATACAATTGAGGGTATCGTAGATGATAACTAATTGTGAACCATAGTTCTCAGTTTAATGCGAGAAATAAATTTCAAAAGTGTTTTTAAAACTTAATCAAATACCCCTTAAATATTTCTTCAAATAATAAATTAAACCTCACAAATAAATGTCGGCGTTCGTAAAGAAATTTGATTTTCTTTCAACCGACGTCATTGACCACGAACGTGAATTTTCTATCGCACTATATAATATTTAATTAAAGGAGAAAACGTTTGTGGTAACCAATCAACGTATATTAGCTTATAAGTTATGTGAACAATAACTTTTTAGGTATTCTAAAATTAGTTTTGTACTATTAAAGATGATATTTTTTGTTGGTTAAGAATAATTATGAGTGATTATGTTTCGTGTAACGTCTAAAAAAGCTAAGAAAGTCTAAGTTTTTATTTTATTCATAAAAAACAATCAAAAAGTTATTTAAAACGTTTTATTATAACTATTTACGATTAAAACTATTATAATACCAAAATTATTTAAACATTTTTACTCGAATATATTAAAATATTAATCAGATGATATAAGTAGTTTCTCTTTACGTATTTGAATTTAATATATTATGTTGGAAGAAATTTAAATTTATATAGTCGTTTATAACTTTATTTGTTAGAAAATAGTGATTCACTTATTTATTATCATATTTTTTCAATTATTGGGTCGTATATCACGTATATTAACCACGATTAAAATACGAGGGACGTTCAGAAAGCAATGTCACAACGCGTGTTAAAAATAAAAGATGTGTTTATTTAAATAAAATTTACAAGATATGTGTCAAAACATGTCATTATCTCTCTACATAATTCCGTTGAAGTCTGGAAAGGTTTAGTCTAGGTTCGAAATCATTTTTCGACAGCTTCCTGGACCTATCTGTCCAATAACTTCTTCAATTTATTGAAAATATGATAATCCGACTATGTAAGGTCCGGAGAGTAAGGGTGGGTATGTCACTGTAGAGTCAAAAAGACAATCTCTGGAGTGGCGCTATACTCATTCACCATTAACCGAAAAAATTCAAAATCTAGTTTTTAGAAGGGAAGATTATGGCATCTGTCTTTTGAGATCGGAAAGGGAATTTGTTGGTCGATTTTATGCCCTAAGCGACCACTATCAACGTTGAAGCATACAGTGAAACAATGAAAGGGTCAAAAAAAAATTAAAGGCAAAAAGAAGGAAATGCTGACTCGTGGTGTGTCACTCCTTTACGGCAACACCAGACCCCACACAGGCTTATTCAGGACCTGTTTGTTTCATTTGTTCGGGATATTGTGATTTACCCACCCTACTCACCGGAAATAGTATCATCGGATTATTATATTTTCAATAAATTGAAAATTTTTTTAGGTGGATAACGATTTGCAAATGATGAAAAGGTCCAGGAAGTTGTTGAAAATTGGTTTCGGGTGGTGGAGCGGAAGGTATACGACGAATGTATATGAAAGCTAAGCCAAGGCTTCAAAAATATATTGGCCTCAACGGCGATTATATTAGGAAATAATGACACATTTTGACACATATCTTGTACGTTTCGTTTAATTATACATATTATTATATTTATAACACGCGTTGTACCCTTATCTTTTGGGCGTCCCTCGTACAATTAAATTTGAATTTCGTGTAGGTATGAAGAATAAACGATCGGGCTTTGTAAATATTTTATTTAAGTTGAAAAGTTTACATTGATAAACGAGATTCAATTGACACATGAAATAGATACATGAAATTTCTCGCAAAATAAATAAATTAATTACAGTAATATCGTTGTGAAATCTGGCATCCCTAATATAACCCATTGAGTGATTTCATAGTGTTTGAACAATAAGTCCCTCAGTTTATCTAATTCGAAATTGTATATCGTAAATAACCTAATTTCGAGTTATTTTCATATTCCCTCGGGTGACGATTATTATTTAAAAGTTAAGTAAGAAGATAGAATTCCTAGTGTGAACATAAAAAAATACTAAACTTTGATAAACTGTTGTTAGTTCATGTTCACCTGGGACTTTTTATGTCGAGTAATATTTTTTCTTTCTTTCTACAAAAATTGAATAAAAAAACTGTACGATACTTATTAATATCCATAAAATATATTATCAAAGAATATAATTTATTTATGTATAAATAATAATAATATTAATAATAAGTATCGCTAAAACAATAAATTGTAAATAATATTTTCATTTCGAAATAATTACTTAACATTATTAAAAAAAAATGTAATATGATAACTTACTATACTTATAAAATAGAAAATATACTAGGAATTAAACGAAAATGATTTTTTTCTATACATCTATCTGTACATTAATGATAAAAATCGCAATAAATTGTATCTTAATATTAAATAATAATGATTCGAAATATTTACTGTACAACATACCTAACAGTATACTTATGTCTTTACATGAATGCTATAAAAGTATTCATATCATGACACATAATAACTGTTATTACCACGGTACATATATTATTTAATAGTAGCCACTATATAATTTATTCGAGTTTACAATGAATTATGGAATAAATATGTAAATAACGATTTAAAATAACGACTATTTTTATATTTCGCTTGGTTAATATAACCAATTACAGTCAAAGTAAGTATTTTCAAACATTACAATATGTTTAAAAATAAATAAAATATTATATTACCACGTAATATAATGCAGCTTATATTACGTATAACAATTAGAACACATCTAATGTATTGATTCGTGTATATTTATAAAGTCTGTAGAGAAACTATCATCATATATTCAAACTATTTTACGGGAAAAGTTTGTATTGTGAAATAATATTACTGTTAATTTTAGACTTATAGTTTATATATATAGTCTTTGAAAGCACATATTTTAAAGTATAAATATTTAAAATATAAATTATTTAGTTTTCTCACACATTTTTCTTTAACATTTTCATAATCTGAGTATTTGATTTACGTTATAGTATAACCAAATCGGTTTATTAAATTATATATGTCATTGCGTTTTATAATATTTTTTTTGACCCAAATTTTCGATATTTTTTTATAGTGATTCAATTAATTAATAAATAATAATATATTTACATGTACCGATTTCAATTACATAGGTATTTAGAAACATAATTATTTGTTCCTATACGTGTGAAATGAATAAAATAATGAAATACGTGAAGAGATTAATGGGCATTTTTCATATACAACATTAAATAATTAAAATAACAAATATAAACACAAAATTGTCCAGAACCTTATAATTATAACTTCAATATTATGCCTATGTATTTTTGATTTAAATTAATATCTCTACAAAACACATTATATATTTTTCTAATTTAAATAATGAATTTGTCAATTAACCGATTATTTAGCCTTAATTACTAAACTAAGCTTTTTTGGATGTGTATATCAAATATGTATAAAATATCCATTCAAACTCATTCGTTTTTAAGAGATAAAAGTGGTTATTTAAAATGGTTTTTAAACCTTAAAAAATATATTATAATGTTTAGATAAATTATTGAAAGGAATGAACATATATATATATATATACATACATACATATAAAAATTATAAATTATAAAAGGAATATTATAGCATTATTGACCCGAATTAATTAAATTATATTTATACATCTAATATATTATTATTTAAATAATTCATATTCAAGGTCAAAATAATAGACAAACGTTAGTTGTTTCTTTTTTGACTATAAATTATTTTATTAATTAATGAGAAACATAATTTATAGTTACTGTAAAATGCATATATAATTTAGTTTAATACATTCATTAATCAACATTTTGTATTCTTTTTATGAATAATGTATAAACATTAAACAAAATAAATTTGGAACTATTAAGCGTTTCATAAACCGGTTATTTTCTATACTTATAAGTAATTATGATGTAATATAGGTTACTTAAGAAAACGATAATATACTGTTGAAGTAAAATGCATACATTTGAGTAATTACCAATTTCAACCAACGAAATATAACGAAAAATGTATACAATTTACATCGGTTTATAAATAACTTGCAATTCTTCCACATATGTGTAATTCAAAAGGTTTGTCAAAATGTTTATTTGAAATTATATTTATAATTCATGGTATAACGTTCAGATACGTAGTTTTTATTTTTGTCTGTTAATTGTCATTACTTGTACTACACGAATTAAATTATTGATAATAATAAAAATTACGTATAAAATAAGTTTACATTTTGAATTATTTAATTTTATACGTTCGTTTTTAGTTCGCGTCTTAATCTATATACATTGTATAAATATTAATTTAATTTATTTGAAAAATATTAACACTGTAGTTTCGTTTTAAACAGAAGTTAATGTTTATAACGATATGTTAAGTAGTTAAAACGTATTTAAGTTTTATTCCAAACTGAATAAAATATTAATAAAATTATATTAATAATGACAACCTTAATAAAAGGTCTTTTAGGTTGATTATATTTTGTATTCATTAAATACATTAAAATAAATTAACAATTTGTAAATAAATTACGAAACTATTTAACATATCTGTTATTCTATACTTACAATATTTCTCTAATCAATACGTAGGAATATTATTAAACGATGTTAAAAATTCAAATTAATATAAACATTAAACGAGGGCAATAAGTAATAAATAATATCATATCGTACGAACATTATGAACTTGCGAGTTGTTACTCCGTGGTTAAGGAAAAATGTCGCTAGCACAATATTATCGCAATTATACATATAACCATTGAATGGCGTATCGTAAATAAGGTGTATAAGTAGCGCGGTGTTATTATTCTAATTCTGACCGAATGTAAAATCAAGTTATACGTATAACACAAAATACTAACGATAATAATAATAATTGTATAATCGTGTAGTTTTCTGTCCTTGATCACGTCAAATTTTCGCACATTTTTAAAATTCAAAATCATCGACAATTGTTATTGGAGTACCACATCCAAAACTTGATTATTCGATTTAGCTCTACTATTGTTGGAAAAACCATAGCAAACAAAATTGACAATTCCGATATTATATCCGATTTGGCCAATACAAAATTTAGACGAATATTTCGTATTAGAAATATTAAAATTAATCCAAACTTTTAAATTATTATTTTATACGCCCTAATGTTGAAGTTACGCCGTCGCTGATTATAATCTAATCTTGTGTCACCACATATCGCTTACATAACGACTTAAAGTATGTTTTCGGTTTCTTATATACGACTTAGGTATATGCAATGTGTTTCCGGAACCGTATTATATTGTGGCTTTTGACTTCCAATATTATAATGTTTAATACGTCTGCGTGTAAATAATATCGTCGATTTCTCTATTTCGTCATCGGTTCCATATTTTTCTGCATATACGTGTGTGAGTGTGTGTGTGTGTGTATTTGTTATTCGAATTCGAATTACACTAGTGATTTATAGTTTATGCGTATTATATGTTATATTACATTTACCAGTTTGGTGGCTGGCAACAATTTTGTAATTGCAATTATTTCATGACTCATTCGCGGTTAACCCTCAAATATCCTTGCCATCATAGTCTTCTTGAAAAATTCTACGCTCAACAAACGCTCAGTGTGTGCATAATATATTATCATAACTTACGTAAAGATAGGAATACTGTGTACTTAGATGTTGATGTTGTCATTACTAAAAATAAAACATAAAATGAATTAAAACTCGAATATGTTATATAAATACATTTACAATTAGTTACGTTATCGATATTTATTGCTAACACGTTAAATTTTTCTCCGTAATGGCGTAGAATTAAAATGAAATATGTTTTACTATCATATTGTATACATAAGTATAAAATTTCTAAAACTACTCGACTGAATCTGATACCGGAATTTCCGTTGTTGTGTGAAAGATTGTTTCCATACATTTCAGGGTGTATATCGTAACAATTGACGCGGAGTAGTTTTAAAGTTTGAGATACTCGAAAAATAAAGATTTATTTGTTATAGTCGCGAAAAATTTCGACAAATATTATACTTATTTCGACAATAAATTGTTCATAGAAGCCTTACCAGGCATGTAGCCAGGATTACACAATAGGGGTGGCCAGATAATGGCCAACATTTATATTTAATAACCAATATTTATATTGTCCCTCTCTTTAAAACTATATAAAATTATGTATTGTTAGTAATTATGTTATAATTTTTTTGAATTTGAAATTTTGGGTTTTGGGCGCATAATTAGGTACCTTTACTATAATACCACAATATTATATGTTTTAAAAACGAACTAGGATTTAACTTTAATACTTGAAGACTTTATTATCCGGGCCATTCCAGATAATTCCTACGTAATAGCAACTAATAATTACGTGCTTGTGTTATACACTGGTTTAGAAAGGTAAAGTATCAGAGAATAATAGGGATTTTGGAAATTTATTTAAATTATCGTTAATGTTAGGATAATAATTATAAGATATAAGAATAGAAGAAAACAAAAGTATTAAACTATAGGAAAATTTAAATATCGTATTATGTTATATATCAAATACCATAAATTTTATCGTCGGACAGAGAACAATTATAAATATAATACATAATATATTTATTATATTTATGGCTTGTTACTTTGTCAACACGAATGATTCGCTTATATTGTGAAACATTTTTAGAATAGACGCTATTATAGTTTATTTATTCGTTGTTTTCATTTATTTAACGCGTGAAAAAACGTTACTGACACGGTTGCGAGTAAGTTATAGTCAAGTATGCTAATACACACACAGATGTAGTATACACTTGTATATAAATATATATGTGTGTATATTTGTGTACAATGGCATATGAATTGCGTAATTATTATTGTAAAGTAAAGTTTACAGTTGACATACAAACCACTTGGCAAAAGTTTTGGATTCTATGGCACGTTGTTATTCTTGTTACGAAACAATGTGGTACATAATACAACGCGTCTTGTGTCTCTTATGGGTGCACTGCGTTTGTTGTGTTTCGTATGAAATTACCTCTATCGGAAACAATGTTTGTAAAAAATACTTCCACAATTAGATAAATGTACAATTATCGTAAATACATATTTATTTATTTTTTTTTTATAATCTACGCAGAGTGCGTTATGATGGGTTATTTTTAACGTATAATGGTAACATCAATTTATCTCTTAATAGTTATATGGAACTCGATCATTTTATACGAATTTACCCATTTTTCTTCATTATTACACAATAAAACTGCACAATAATAATTGGATGAACTCCAATTTTTTAAACGCCGCATGAAGACCACGTATCTACATCCGGTTTATTAAATACATTTCGATTCAAACAGGTTCCTACATCACTTTCAAAATTATAAAATTTATAGTATTTTAATATTTTTACGTAATAATTTTTTGTACGCTATCATTTCATGTCATTTAAAATTATTTTTATTGTCATACGTAATCGTTATAATTATAATTATAATTATAGTCATTATTTTTACATTGAAGAATTGGATTATTTTCCACACCTTTTCATTTTACGAAAATTGTAATAAACCCAAAAATCATTTCATTGCAATAAATGTATATATATATATATATATATATATATATATAATGTATTTTTATCGTATTATTTCAAAAAATTTTCCGAAAAAAAAAGAATTTCATTTTTAAAACGTAATTTTGGTGGAATGTAAATTAAGTTTTACTCGCAAAAAATAAGTGATTTCGGTCACTTGATCGATTATTAAGAACATAGACCATAGAAGTAAGTGGTGTTTTTCCATATAAACTGGAGTTTTTAAATGAAATCAGTAATAATTTTTGTCGGTGCAATTTAGTGTATCTTTTTATTTTTAAGAATTTCATTTAACTGTATACGTTTTTTTGTGGTAAATTTTTAATTAATTAAAAATGACATTGCCTTTTTTTGTTTGTTTAATGTAATGAAGAGTTTTCATAAATTTCCAATCTACAGTAACTTGAACTAAACCTTATTAATCCAAAAATGGTCAGTGATCTTACGAACTTATTCAAAATTATAATTTAAAGTTAAAACTATTAATGTATCTACTCAAAATATGTTTAATTATTATATAATATATTTTAGAAACACGTATATTAAGTAATAATATTTCTAAAACAAAACTGTTAAAAAGTTATTTTAATAATATAAACGTAAGAAGAATATTTAGTTAAACTACAAAAGAAAATATTAAAATAATCAAAATAAGATTTTAAAATTTTACGATTTATATTTTATACTGTAATTAAAAGCATAATCATTTTAGAGACTTGAAATTTATATATTTTAGTATTTTAGGTGTGGGTATAAACAAGAAAATATTTGAAAAATATATTTAATAATTTTATAGATAAATAAATATATTTTTTGATTTTTAACAGAAGAAATATTTGAATCTATACAATTCGTATATATTTCTAATGATATTCAAAGAAAATCGTATAATATTATTATATTGTATAATTATATATGTGTGTTTATATATTATAATTGATTCATATTATATACTGATTTACGTCAGCGACAATTGTGAAGTATTAATTTGAAACGTGATGTATTATTTTCGGACATGAAGATTGTTTTAATCCTATAATGTTACTCCTATTATATTCCGTAATACCTATTTAATTTAATACAATAAATTGCTTCGCTCAACACCGTTTCTTAAATACAATAATTTACCACATTCGAAACAATAAATAAACTCTAATACATTCAATCAAAGTAATGATTTATATCTAGCGATATTTAAAAAGTTATAGTTTATACATTTTAAAATAAAACTATATATTATTCCATAGTACCGCCATAGACAAAATAAGGGACATAACTTGTTTCCGTCGAAATTGTACATTTCTCATTTTTGCCAGAGCTAAAAAATTTTATTCTTTTTTAACCTAAAAAAATGTATCGTATCCATTTTACAATATTTAGTTGGTCCTAAAATAATTTATGATCCTGTATTTGATGATAAGTGGTAATTATATATGATAACGTCGATTAACAAAGATTGATTATACAACAAGATAAAAAATATTCGCTTAAAATGTTCAATATTAAAATGTGTTTATAATAATTTACTAAAATAATTTTGAAAAAAATAGATCGTCATACTTCGTATTGAATCGGATTTGATTTTTAAAGTAATTGTTTGACACGAAGTTTATAAAATCACATCTGAAAATAAAATTAGGCCAAATTAGATATATAGGTAAATAAAATAATAATTCAAATTTACATTAAACATATCTGACAAATTCTTCGTTTTTATAATATATAAGAAACTTTTCATTACGATGGTGTCTTTACCAAATTCAATGATCTTTTAGTTAATATTCTTATTTTTATTTATTAGTCGAATATATAAAAAAAAACCGTTTTGAATAATAAAAAATTAGTGTGTTGGTTTATGAATGCCTTCGATTTATAAACAATCACATATTATCTAGTATTTATATTTTATATTTCGGTTAAATTCTTCGAAAATTAATCGAATACTATTGTAAAAATTATGTATTTTTTCATTTAAAGAAAAAAAAACGATATTTTTAAAATTTTTATCAAAGTATTTTTTTAATTTGCCAGATAAGGATACCACTTAAAATAACACTACGCCTAAACCAACAACATAAACATATGAATAAAATATAAATAATTATTACGTATAAATATTCAAAGAGAATTTTCGAAGATAAACTTTACCTACTGGAAATTTTTATCGACGTTTCGATAGTGTGTAGAATGTAACGGTAGCATTAAAACCACGAATATATAAATAAAATTGTCGGATTTCTCTACATATTTATTGTGCAGCTAGGACGGGTTGACGTAATCATACATAATATCGTGAGGGTGAATATCGTATTAAGTTGTTGGTAAGTTTTGTAAATATACGCGTATTTGAACGGCAGAAGGCGCACGAATAAACGGAACATTATTGTAAGAGCTTCGACCGATCACGTTCGAACGATGAGCGAAATACATTTCGACATGAAAATAACGGGCAAACTTCGGCCAATATAATAATATAACAAACGCATTCAGATTATACACCGTATTCTCGTATTTATTTATCATAACGTACGTACAGTATGCAACGCTTATTGAGCATAATTTTCTATACATTTTTTGCCTCCGATTCCTAGTAAAGTACGTTACGTCAATATATTGTCGATGATGTGTTAAAAATACTTACATACCCGAAATATACCACGTGGAACTATACTTGTCTCGGAATTGTTGTCGTGCATGAAAAACTCGGTACACTGTTTGCCGGCCAGTAATAACGGGTTCACAGGAAACGTAGTTATATTACTATATACCGACAATGGCTATGTGTTTATATAGTACGTAATATACAATTTTATGTGCGCGATTTTTATGGGAGAATATGCCGTGGAAGGTATGGTAAAAAACGCGTACAAAACCTTACGAATAAAATAACAATCAAATATTGAATTTGCCGACTGGGAAAAAATTATCGTTGATCGCGCTCCAAGTGTTGAACGTGTATAAATTCATAAACGTTAACATACGTGTTATTTTTTTTTCTTGTTCGGTTTTGTGTAGACATTTTTTTATTATTTTCGAAACGATTGTGACAATTTATTATTTTATTCGATTCAAGAGATCGAAATGATTTATTTAGTTACGTAATTAATTTGCGTAAAAATATCTATTTTATATTATTTTAAAATGGTCGAAACTTCAAGTTAACTAACGAACCTAATCTATTTATGTAATTATTATAATAATAATAACAATTAGACCAAAAATTCTTTGATGTCACGTAATCATTGTATAACATACAGAAGAGTCACAATTTTGTTTGCAAAAATAACGCATTTACATACGAAATTTTATTTCTCGTATTTTAGACGTTTTAAAATCCATAATTTGTATATCAACATATTCTTTTATAGTACTTATATTGACACATTTCAAAAATTTTTTTATAATTATGCAATTTTAACGCGATTTGTTTAACACATTTTAAAATACAAATAAGAAAAAAATCGTTGTCGTCGTCGTCAATTGTTTTATTTAAATTCTTAAATTTTGTTGTAGATAGTTAAGTAAAGTTACATTAATTATAAAGTATAATATTGTAGAACTACACAGTTCGTCTTATTGTTATATTAGAATTGTTCGTTGTATAATATTCTAACTTAATTTTCCTACTTTTCAGTTTGGTTATATTTTGTATTTATATTTATTACACAAATTCGATTAAATTCGTGCTTTATATATAACGTTTATTTAACTTATTACATTTACATATAGTTTATGCTTCTCAATTTTAATATAATTTTAGATTGTCTAATATACTAACGGTTATACTGATAAAAATCAAAATAATATATTCTAACCGTGAGGAAATCCAATATTTTAAAATGCACGATGTTGGGGTTTCAGAGTAAAAACTTCTGAACCATTTACGAAATATTAAATTACCTCTATACTGCTATGTGCATTATGCAACATTGTTTAACTAAACAGCTGGAACACTATATGGGACACATAGTGGTCGCAAATACCACACCTGCTTGTACCGTTTTTTCCGTGAAAAATATCATCAGCGGCATTCTTGGAACGTAAAATGATGAAAGTAACTAACAATGAAATAAAAGGAACGGCAAAAACATTGGTATTAACAGCAGTCACTACTTCCGCCAAGCTTGCAAGTTATTCACTAATATATAATTATCCACCGAGATGCCTAGAAAACCCCGATAGGCCCTCATCACGTTTTTATACTCGAACCCCTCGTACAATTTACGTATTTTTATTCGGAAAAATAATTATTTTACTTCCTCACTATTTACTAGATCTGTGGTAATATTTTAGTAATTAATTACCGTGTACAGTACACCGACAACTACGTTTTAAAAATAGTTCCCGATATCCGCACTTTTTTTTATTTGTTTTCGTAATAATACGAATTACGAAATATTTTATTTATAAATAGAAATCTCGTAGTACGCATAGTATATTTCGACGTTCGTGATAAAAGAAACACAAATTGCGATATTTCTTCAAATCACATTAGCATACGGCGGGTACGTTCGTTATTATTTACACGTATAAAATCGAAATAATAAAACGAACACAAAATCATCTCGATACAACAATACCTTGGTTTATACTTGATGAAAAATTATCGTTTTTGAGTTACCTAATTTTGTTGTAAAAACGAATACGTGTATAGACTATACTAATTTATATTTCGTTATTATAAAGTGCAGTGTCGAATGGATCACAGTATCCTGGAAGAGATATTTGATCCAGTAAGCGCCTGTATATGTTATATGAAACACCACCGTTATTGTATAGCGTTGTACGTACGTACCTAAATATTATTATACGGTCGACTTGTAGTTCAGTGTTTGTCTATGTCTATTAGGATCGTCTATTTGTCCGAAAGCGGACGATTGCAGAAATGTCACGAAAACCGTTGTAACGCGTAAAGACTGAGAGTGTCGTAACCAACGCAGGAAAAATGTCGACCCGGTCCAGTTTTTAAAATCGAATTCGCTTCTATTTTTTATAATATTCGTAACCCCGTGCGTTGCGTAGTCAGCGAGATCGTAAGTCGAATTTGTAGTTAATAATTGTACAGTATAATAACCATTAACATATATTGGTAATATTATTCGTATAATCATTATATAGTCTTTATAAGTATAATAATCGTAAGAGAAGGACGTTAATTAATTGTTTATAATCAACGTCGATGAACTGATAGCAATGAATGCGATCGTGTTTTGTATTCGAAAGATTAATTTGCATCATCCAGCTATTGATACACTAGTTTTTCATTAAACTGCAAAATTTACATTATAAACTTTCGCAGCGCTCGCATGTATTTGGTTAATCATCGCTACGAAATAACGTGATACAATGTATATTTATGTTATCTCAATACTTTCGATTACATTTTGCACCATCCGAAATTGCGTTATATTTATTTATAAATTATATATAATTTAATGTATAATATTACAACATTTTCATAGGCACGCTCCACATTTGAATTTAACGGGCCGAACGTCGCCTGTGATCGACTTCATCGTAACATGATGTAGAGAACCCCTGAACGGCGTGATCATGAGCAGTGGTATAGTTCTCGGTCACCACGAGATGACTCTAGTTCAGAGCATTCGTTTTCTGGTGTCCGGTCACACCAACAAGTCTTCAAGCGTTCGTGCCGTTTTTACACCATTTCTGTCGACTGGTGAATTAAGCAGCGAATATTTTCATTTTAGCGAATAATTTTTTTGTCCCGTAATAGACGATAGAACGGAGATTCTCGACCGAGGTGAAGAGGAATTTAGGGAGACAATATGTTAGGCGATGAAACGACGCGAATTTCGTTAAACGAGAAACAAACCAGCGAACGGAACAAATAATATGTTTCTAAGTCCATATTATGTGAAATAGTTAAATAATTATAATTTATCATCTAATTCAAATTTTTAATTACGAAATGTACTGTTATTGAGTTCAAAATGTAAAATAAATATCTGATTAACGGCAGAATGGGTGCGTGAAGTACAAATTGTTAAGTACTACTGACTGTATATGTTTGTGTGTGTGTGTGTGTGTGTGTGTGTGTGTGTGTGTGTGTGTGTGTGCGCGCGCGCGCGTGTACGTGTGCGTATGTGTACCATGTGAAAACTACCCATACACATACACGAGTACCATTTAGTGACATATCATTGGTTAAACATCGAAACAGCCATATAGAGTTTTGATATAATTCATACGTACAGTATAATATTGTATTTTGTCTGATTTTGTATTGATTTTCTGGCCAATTTTAAGTGTGTGAATTATTTACGTAAAAGTTAAAACAAATGATTTAAACATATTACCAAACGTTTTATTTCAGAGGTCTTCAATCGCCCACTATCTCACATTTTACCAGCATAACTTGGAAATTTTGGAAATTTTAATATATATATATATATATATATATATATATAAGGCCTAGAAGCCTTTCATATACTATATACTAATTGTTAAACGTTCTACTTGTTAGGAACCGCTGATTTAATTTTTACAATGTTTTTAAAAATGCTTAAATTGCTGCGCTTGTTTCTATAATATACTTCAAAACCTACAGGAATAAATCGTTTAAAGAACAGTTCAAATCGAGTTTATATTTGTCTAAAAACATACACATAGATGGATAAATGACAAATAGGTAGATAAATATAGCAACAGGGTCAACAAAATGTACATATTGTCAATTAGAAAATGACAAAATTGAATAAAAGAACTTATTCTTTAGACATTGTCGTAAAATAAACAGACTCCAAAATTCTAAATTAATTTATTCACGATTATTACTCATTGTGAACAGTTTATATTTTTAACCGTCATTCTACGAACAAATATAATAAAATTAATTTATGTATTTATATATATTTGTAAAACGACTTTTTAATGATTCAAAGGTAGATATAAACGAATAAATAAATAATTTCAAACTCTCACAAGTAACATCATTTATACTTTTTGTTTTACATATAATTCCGAGTAAGTCGATTATCTAATAACGTAATATAGCCCTAAATATTATTAGGTAGAAAGTTTTTCCCGGAAAATTTTTCTTTTATATCTGGACATATTCTCGTTCATAATAATAATAATATTAATGACAATCGTGTTATTTGCGTGACATCTATTTCTTACGATAATACATTGTAAAATTAAAACAAATTTTTCGATTTTCATCAGTATCACTGATCATCTCTGCACGAGTACAAATCGTTGTGCAACGATAATTTCTTTAAGGTCGATCAATTTGCTGATTGGCGACGATATTTTGGATAAACTCGATCACATCAAAAAAGGAAAAAAATCTTGAAGATTGATACCCAGGGAGTGCGATAGTAACCAAGATAATACGAGACGCGTTGGAAACGCACTATAGAAGGTAAGATGAGAGATTAAACTTCGGGACATTGGCTGGGGAAAATAATAATAACGTTTTCTCGTAGTCAATGTTATCCAATCGGTTGATTTGTGTTTTCACGTGGTTGATTAATAATAAGTGTTTTCGTGTCGTTACACGCCTTTACGCTCGGTGCACAGTAGGTTCATACGATATTTTTTTATATAGACTATTCTTATATAACATCGTATATTACATACCTCACCACGCACATGTCCACTGTGACTTATTATATTCGTCAATAACATAACTTCGTGGGTTTATGTTTTATATATATACTTGTGGACCCATATTAATTGTATTATAAATGTGAATATTACTTTCGATTTATTGAAAATAGAAAATAAATTTGAAAATAATACGTTCGTCCATATCCGTCGTCCTAATTATTAAAATTCGTATGAAACAATACACTTCCGTAGCTATATCGAAATAGTTTAAGATAATAAAATTTACTTAAATATTTAACCTGTTAAACACACACACACACACACACACACACACACACACATATTTGACATTATATTTATTGAAACGATTGTCGATAGTCTACAAACTATTGTCGTAACTAATAAATTGTAATAAATATATTATACTATAAACATCAAAGCTGGATATTAACCGATTTTTAAGTGAAAAAGATACGTTCATTTTAATTAAAAATTACTATAAAAGCTTTACGTTTTGTTATTACAATTAACTTTATTTAAATTAAGTTATAAATATTATCAGCGAAACAAAGCAAATTTGCTATTTTTACATTTGTGTACACAAATTTATAGGCGTAATTGTAGGTTTTTAAATTTCTAGAGAAAGAATTCTCATTTCTAGATATATAGAATGTAATAATTTATATTTTATTATTTGCTCTAATGTTTTTCAATAACAGGTCTTTAAATATTTGCATAAAAAGTAGACAAACAATTATAATTTCATAACATTTATTAAAGGTTTTTCGTGAAATTTATTTTTATTGCTGAATAGTTATAAGAAAGTTTTAACTTTTAACTAAATGAAGTTCGTTTTATAGACTTAATTTTCTATTTTGAAAGTTAATAAAAAACATGGAATTAACATTTAATTCAACATGAGTTATAATATTATATATTACATCGCCAACTAAGTTAGAATAGAGATAAATTATTTTAAATTAATTGACATATTTCATCGAATAATACACAAAAAGGAAAATAAATGTTTAAGGACCATATAATAATTAAAAATAAATGACTGAAATTCAAAATTAATTGAAAATACCATAAAAAATATACCGCTTAATGCCAAAGTAAATTTCAAATAATTGTCCACATTATTATTAATATAAAATAATCTAACCGTTCACAAAAATTGCGTCCCTTGTGAATTTTCTTGGTTTCACATATAAAGGTCGTATAACATTTTTTGTAATTCATTGTCATTTTTCCAGAGAACCCCTAGAAACTTATTGTGTACTTAGGGCATGAAAATGAATTCCATTCTCTAAACAAAAGTTTGATTTTGTATGTTGAATATGTATATATATATATGTGTGTGTGTGTGTGTGTGTGTGTGTGTGTGTGTGTGTGTGTGTGTGGGTGTGTGTGTTTACTATCGATAATATTATATTATATTTAAATAATTTATTCACAAGGTTAATCATATTTTGTACATGTCTTTTATTATAGAGTAATCAAATGCTTGTGTATTTATGAATAATATAGAGATATTCATTAAATAATTTAACATAAGTCTATTTTATGTATATTATACGGATTAAAATTTTTGTTTCAGTTTAACATATATTTTATATTTTCTCGTACAATTTACAAATAAATTTAAATAATTCATCAATTCGGTAATTTATATAACTCATCCATCTCGTTAATAATAACAATATATATTTGTTATTTATTATATAATAACAATATATATACAATATATATTTGTATTTTTTATTAATTTATTTAAGCTACGTTAAAAAAACATATTAGCTTAACACTTAAAAAATTGTACATAGAAGAGAAAGAAAATACATTTATAGAATTATAAAAGAAACCCTGATAAAGAAAACTATTTTTAAAAAATATTTAAACATTTTTTTTAAATTTGTATTTTAAAAGTCTAAAAAACTAGTTGTAACATGACGTAAAATTGAAATGATGAAGATAAAAAATATGTCAAAAATATTTCAAATGTTATCAGCTAGTTAATCCAAAAAAACCTGTCGGAGTGTTATATGGTTAACCATATAGTTCCGCATGATAGATTAAGCAGAAAAAAATCTTTCGTTAACAGTGGTCGAAACTAAGACTTATTGCAATAGAAAGTTAGCACACCAAAAAACTGTAATTAGATTCAGTGTCGTATGGACTATAAAATACGTATTGGGAAATCTAATGGAACTGTAAAACGATGTCAAATATTATCGATATATGATAATAGTATTTTTTATTATCGAATGTCGATAAATACGTACGAACAATTATAAAAGTATAGAACAATAATTCTCATTGATTAAGTGTAATTATAAATAAAGTAAAAATAATATTTAATATAGAGATAATTTACGATTTGAATATAATTAATGATAATATAAATATATTATATCAATTCATACTGAAAAGTTCATGTACATAATAATTTAAAATAAATTTCATTCAGTTTTATATTAATGAAAATGAAATATATACTGTAGTTACCGTCAAATCAAAGTTTTTTTTAAAAATAAATTACATTAAAAGGATTATACACACACACACACACACACACACACACACACACACACGCGCGCGCGCACGCACACATGCATTTACAAATATATGTTTACACATCTTTGAAATAACACAAAGATCGCAGTCATATAAGTTGAAGGTAGATGTACTAAATATTATGTGCAAATAATTTAGCTTCTATAAAACGTAATTCAAATAGGCGTGTATGAGTATAAACATAGCAAAATAAATACACCGATAAATATATTTCTATAAACAGGAAAAGAATTTAAATATATAAATTGATATATTTTATATTCAACTAAACCAACGTTCGTTAAAATTAATTATTAATATCTATTCTTACGTAATTATATAAAACCTGAGATAAAATGTGTAGTGTGCATTGGTTAATTATTTGTTATTGTTGTTTATTGACAATTCAACGAAACAATAAACAAAACTTATTATGTATATACAAAAATGTAATTTTTATTTACTGGGTATATATCGATTTCAAATTATAGCAATAGTTTTATAATTAAAACATATGTATGTAAAGTGAGTGAAGGTAAATGTTATATATATATAATAATAATAATAAAATAATAATTGCCGTAAAACTACTTTCAAAATTATTATGTCTCTTAATGTAATATCAGCCTATGTCTAAATGCAAGCAATATTTTCCATTCGTATTTTATGGACTTGTTTTAACACTTTCACGAGATAAAATATTTATCATTCCGTTTTACTAAATCTAATTGATTCATCGACAAAAGTATGAAAGTGCTCTCCTACATGATACTGTTTCAAGACATTTTTTTATAGATTATTATATTTATTCGAAATCTGAAAATATACTAATACTTTTATTGTCAATATAATACAAAGAAGTGTAAATAAATGTGTTTTTATTATGAGAATAGGTACGTAAAAATCTTAACTTGAGTTTAAATTAAAACTTTTATTATTTATATTCAAAATGTATTAAATGTATTAATTAAACTAGGCTAAAATAATTTGTTATCATATAACATATTTATAAAACATTTTATTCCATTTATTTAATTTTAAACGAGTCCGATAAAATATTAATCAACTAGACTATAAAATTCAATCAATGATTAAGTGTTATTATTATTTTTCAAATATTTAGTAAAAACTAAATTAATATCAAATATATACAAAATGTATGTATAGAACTTAATAGGCTAGCTAATCTTGATATCTCGAGCAAAATATTAGAAAGCATAATAATGAAATAGATTAATATTTATAGTCATTTGTGATTAGACCGTATTTTTTTTAAAGATATTTCGTTGTATTTTTATGTAAAATAAATATATTAGGAAAATTAAAAAACAAACGTGTGTAAAAGATATTTGTTCGGTTTTAGCCAAAAAAAAATTGTTAATATTGTAATAACCTTAAATTTATTAAATGTAAGTAGCCTAATATTGTTTTAAGAAACTCGAATAATTTCGCAGTAGTGCTAGTAGTATGACTGGATAAAGTTATAAATAAATGTAAAATATCGAAATTCAATTTAAAATTAAATGAAATCGTTATGTAATAACTGTTATCTATATCGTGTGTTGTGCATAACAAAAATTAGTATACTCGTATACAAAATTATAACATCATTGTGATTATAAAGATAACTTAAAGCTTAATCATATAAATATTGATATTTGATAAAAGAGAATATTTTTTAAATAAATTCTATTTCTAACAACAAACGTATATAATTTTCTAACTAATATTTGTAATAATTTTAAATTAAAACGATAAAATATATAAGGAATGTACAAATGAATGCGGTTACGAAATTGCCTTAAAAATATTGAATTAAATGGTTTTAAAACAATGGAAGCTTAAAGTAATTGAAGTATTCTTTGGAGTTAGTAAAAAATGAAGGACGTAAAAACAAAACTGTATTTATATAGAAGAATGTAAAATAATAAGAGGGATAATCCATGACAGGGTAATGTACGGAAATAAATATAAAATGTAGACTCTAAAGTATATATGATGAAGTCAAAAAAAGAACATGAATTTATAATCAAGTCCATCATTGTTTATTAAAATGTGCCTATATATATATTTACAATGCTATATTAAATTAATTCGATTTAATTATTAAACAATCGACTGATCTTTAAATAAAACAAAAATAAAACGTACTACATTAGATTATAAATTATTTAACTTGTGAGAGTATGAAATCAATTATTTCTTCCTTTAAATTTGCTTTTGAATTATAAAACGGTTGTTTTACAAATTTTTTATACTTGTTTATAGAATAACCATTAAAAGTATAAACTTTACATAATGAGTAATGACCGTGAATAAATTAATTTAGGATCACGGAGTGTGTTTATTATATGAAAATGTTTACAGAATAAGTTTTTTTATTCTATTTTGTCACTTTCCTATTGACAAAATGTACAGTTTTGTCGAGCCCAGTTATATTTAATCTACCTATCTGTCATTTACCTAACTATCCATCTATGTGTATATATATATAAAGCAAAAGTATGTTTATTCATCCGTTTCTTCGAAACTATATTATACAGATTAAAACCTGGATTTAACCGTTCTTTAAACGATTTATCCCTGTACGTTATGTTGCAGTAATTTAAAATTTAAAAAAAATTAATCAAATGTTTTGTAATAAAATATAATTAATATGAATATTCTGATCGAAATTAGAAATTCTTCTGAAAAAAGAAAACAAACGTTCAAAAACTGCTTATGAAAAATCGACTTCTGATACCAAACGAGTAACGATCGAAGGAGGTAAAAAAGTATAGAACGAACTTATGTATATTTTGAAAAGTGTTTATTTTCTTCTGAAAACGGTTCTTTATGTACACGATATATAAAGTTGTTATTATATATAGGTACCTAGTAGGTATACGCGTTATTGGATTTTACACAACAAGAATAATAATAATACGTAACGCGTAGTGTGTTTTAAGTTTACTTAAGACAAGGCGTTTTCTCTTTATACGCAGGGTTATGTACACGATCCGTATCGCTTACGCAAGTCATGTTGGGCCGCTGACGAGGAACGGGGAAGGATTTAGAATACACATCCCTCCAAGTGCGTTCAAGCGCGTTAGACTAACTTTTAGTTGTTTGTATAGGCCAGACGAGTGGAAATGCTGTAGAAGCAAAGCAATACCCTTAATTATTACGACTCGGCGATCTTGGACAGCCTAAAGTTAAACGAATAAAAAATTAATAATAATAATAACAAAAGCTTCCATAAAACGAAGCCATGTCATTTTTATATTAAGGTTTCGACTACCGATTTTATTATTGTTTCGCTTTTGCAGAAATCTTATCAGGTTTTCATTCATATTCTTGTACGTACTATTTTTATATTTAATATTGTATAATTATGTTTTAACTCTGACGGTTGCTAATTTTCGTAAGTAAAATAAGCATTATAATTGGCGTGCTTATACTAGGCACTTTATATCACGACACTATATGATTACTACAACAATTGTATTGCTACACATCTTTGGCAGTTTCACAAACAATTGACGTTAATTTTACTTCCGTCGTTGAGAACTTCCAAATAAATCGTCATTTCTAAATGCCTGAGTACGGAAAAACGCTTGACTCGAATTTCGAAAAAACTTCAAGTGATTTAGAAGACATCCGCGATAACAAAATAAATAATGATTTTTGTAAATACAGTTGCAGTAAAAAATTTTAAAAAATTGTCTATAGGTGATTAATCTGATAATTATAATTACTCTGTAACTGTTTTTTAATCTGTATTTGGGGACAAAATTTATTTTAAAGTCATAAAATACGTACATATTTTTTTAAAATTTCGATTTAAGAATAGATGTTCAATATTAACATAATAATATCCTTCATATCTTCTAACGGTTGTGTGTGTGAATTTTTTTTCGTATAATGTCTGTATTTAATTATTTAATATTTATAAATGAAAAGTTTTTGTAACATATAATGATATATTCACCAAACAATCGTGATTTTTATATAAATTTTGAAAGTACATTAGTTTTAATTTACAGTCTAAACTTTCATTTTATTAAATTCTTCATCATTCGAGCCTTCAAGAATATTATTGAAAGTTCACGGAAAATATGATAGCCATAAATATACGTTTAAAATTTCCAGACTTAATAATAAAACGAATAAATGTATTTAATATTAAATTTTCGACGCTGTAAATGATTTTTCATATTTTCCATAGGAAATTCGTATCTGTTCATTGTTAATAACATTCTGTTTGATTAAATATTTAGAAATGAATAGACACCATTTAGTTTAACCGTGTGCTATAACTACGATTACATTTTTCTCGACGGTAAATTTTTTTCCGGAAAATAATCGAATTTTTTGTGGACAAAATATTAAGTAAAGATTATTTAGTTAAAATTATTCAAATTTATTTTCGATCAGATAATTTTTTGTTCACTTATACTATTTGGCTTTGTCAATGGATCAAACATTTATCAGCGATATGAAGAAAATAGTAAGTATTCGAATTTGAGGACCATATAACAATTAAACCGCAATAATAAAAGGCACGAACAATTTTAATATAAATAATTTATAATATAAAATGTCCAATATTCTACTAATAAACGCTATTAGGATTATAAGTTTCAATCGAGAAAACAATTGTTTACACACTAAACTATTTCGTGATAAATATATATGTATTTGAAAACATGTTAACCGTGTAAAGTGTATTATAATTATAAACATTTAAAATGATTGATTTTACTGCTTGTATAGCACACATTTTTATTTCAACATACTGAATTTAATTATATACAATCGTTATTACGTATTATAACAAAGTACTCAGTATAGTTAAGTAATTATTATATCACAATAAGTTACTAGTACATAATTTCAATATTATAGTATTGTTATTCATCTTTATACGTTAAAATGTAAATTAATGACACTATTATAATATACTTGAAATTATAGTCTAAAATAAGTATTGTTATAAAATTATAGATGTTCATGTTCTTATTTAATTAAAGATTACATTGGTCAATAGAATTAAAATAAAAAGTGTTATTGTTAATCAACAAAGCTTAATGTCATTTTATTTTAAGTGTAATACCGTTACAACTGTGTATGCTTGTATAATTTGATAACAAAATCAGCGATAATTATATAATATTTACATTTTATTAACAATTTAAAAAAAATGTATTAATTAGTATTTTTAAAAAAAATTTACGAATTATGTATGTAAACTTGTGAATTATACTAATAAAGACTTTTAGGTTATTTTTATATAGATGCTTTTAGGCTATATATAAACATATAATAAGTAATATTATTAAAAAATGTAATAAAGATGTATTTTTTTCATATAATTTCAAAGTGTGCATTATGTAATAATGTTGTTCAATAATAAATATTAATTACTTTTAACTGTAGAAGTAAGAATTAGGGATTCTATAGAAAATAATTATTTTATTTTACGTAATATAATGTAATTTAATGTTGAGCTATTATTGTTATAAAATAAATGGTTATAGTTAAAACGTTGAAAAATAACGTCTACAAAAATATAGGTAACTAATGAAATAATTTATTGTATAATTTAATTAATATCTGAAATAATAATAGGTACCAAAGTTTAAAAAAGTGTATTTGTAATTTTTCATAAGGTTTTATAAATGGTTCGATTTTAAATCGGCATTTTTACTTTATGGAGTGTTATATCAAATTTATATTTTGAGCACTTTCCTATTCAAACTAACATAATTTCTACATACTTATTTAGGATCGAGTTCAGTTTATGTTTACATGTTTTATTCTAGGAATTTTCGGGGAAGGGTATTGTACTAGAAAAAGTGGGATGGACTTTTGGAATTCTCTTGCAAAAGTTCGATTTACATTTCATTTAAGTCACACCTATATCTACTCTTTTTATTGAACAGTATCTTTCGGGTATTAAATTTTATCGCGTGGAAAATATTTTATTTTGTATCAGTACATATATTTGAAATTAGACTTTAGAAAAAAGGAAGAAAAAATATAACACACATACACACATAAGTATTTAACTATGAATAAAGTAAGTAGTAAATTATATAAATTATAAAAAAGACAAAAAGAATTATCGTCAAATTCAATTTGTACCTTTCATATTAAGGTTTCAAAAATAGTAATACATTTTCTTTGTCCGTTCACTAATTTCTTTTTGAGACATAGGTAACGTTCAATTTTAATTGAAATGTGAATTTAGTTTATTAATTCCATTATAATAAGTAATTTTATATTCTACGATCATAATTAATTTAATCGTTTAAAATTTTATAGGCGTTATATATTTATATATATTTATTTTATCGTCTAATTTTATATAATTATGATAAGCAAATATTGTATTTGTCTTTATTCCTTATTTAAAAATCGTCAATTATTAGTTTCGATATCAAGTTCAAAATTTTATTTCTTATTCAATTTTACGGATTTGTAAAATATTCATAAAGTTAAAAATCATTGAAATAAAGAATCAAAATTATAATAATTTACGTTTCGTGTAAAGATATTAAAAAAAAGACGATTGTGAATTATTATATATACTTCGTCAAAATGAAATGCATTCATTCTTGTAATAATTACCATATAATATAATTAACTGTGTGCTTACATGTATATAAAATATACAGCGTAACGTAATATCAATATGAATTATTATGAATTCCAAATTCAATCCTGATGAGCTTTGACTTCATTACATTTAATTGAATTAAAAGCATTTTAAAATAAAATTCGCATTATTTTTCAAAAGGTACTTTATTTATTTTATACATTCGTAATAAGTCATAATTTCGAGTATAATAAAGTAATTAGTCGTCTTTATCTATCTACCTCGCTTGTGACTTGACAGTTTTTGTATTAATAACGTTAGAACTTTTTGTTTTATTTAAAGAAAATGTATATTAAAATTACTTTTAAAATAATAAACATTAACGTTTATTACATTTTAAATTATTGGACAGTAACGACCGCGAAATTGGTTCGATATATAAAATACATAATATATTTATAGGAATACCTCACATTGTCGATAAATAAAAATAGTTTCAACATTACACGGCGTTGTGTGTACACATATATATTACATATATTTAATTATTTTGTTCCATTGTAACCATTAAAGTATTTTATAATTACCATTCCATAATATCAAACTTGTAAGACTATTAAGTTACAAATAACATTTGAGTGACACGTACTTATAGAATACAAAAGGTAGGTAAATTATTATTTTTTTTTTGTATTAGCATACGCACATTTTATTACATCATGGAAAATCATCATACATACATCCCGAAAATTGAATTTTTTAGTTTTATTTTACTGTTTTCTAATAAATTACGTTTCTTATTTTAAAAACTTCATTTGTAGTCTGAAAAAGCAATTTTAATTCATTATCAATTCAAATCTAAGCCATACATGTGTATAACTCTAATTTATAAAAAAAACTCCGTTCGAATATAAAATATTCGCGCGTAAACACATACGCAAGGTATACCCACTAGTATTATTACAAGTGACGTAATTAATTTCCAATTATTGCAAAAAAACCCGTCTCGTTTCAATCGCGTGTGAATAATGTTATTATTTGGTTATAATGTGTGGTTGCACATAACATGCGAACGAAACGTTTAAATATAGAATTATTATCGTGTTCAAGAATTATAAGCTGATAGTGACTTGTAAAGATATAATTCACGTCCTATTATTAAATCAAATCAAAGTCCACGTCCAGGCCTTATCATTACACTGACGCGATCATATTTGATATTATGATTTTTTATACTTTTATGAAACTATTAACGTTTTCGACAAAAAATAAGAGCAAACATTCCATTTTCCCGCGGTAAGTGTTGTGGGTAATCCATAACATTCGGGGAATAGGTCGTCTATGTATACAAGTTCCAACTACAGCCGAAATATAAATCGTACGAAACATAGAAGAATTAAGCGTCTCGTTACAACGTTAATCGTTATTTTACCTGTAGAATTGTAAAAAATGTGCAAATTTTCCAAAATATGATCGATGAATACGTTTCGAGTATTCGAGTAATTTTTTTTCTAAAAACGTTAATAAAGTTTTTCCAAACTTCTCTTTGGCACTAAGAATAATATTGACTACTCCCGTAAACTATGAAGGCACAGAACGCAATTTTTTCAAAATTAATAAAAACGTATTTGTGAAGTAAAATGTTACAGGAACTCGTTTTTGGCTATATTAGCCACAGAAATCAGTCAGGAAAATTAAGTTATGAAAAAATGATTAAAGATTTTTTAGTTATATACGCAAGTTGTATTTCAAATTGACTTGGGTTCTATGTATTATTAAAATAATTTCCTTATTAAATTTTTCATTCTTTATTTTATTAGTACTATAATATTATGTTGTAGTTAAATCATTTATATGAATTCCACACATACACGTTTAATGATTAAATCCTAGAAAGAAAATCCTATTTTTAAAAATTTTAAATCGATAAATTATAGTTAGGCGAGATTAGATTTATAATAAATTTTACATATTATGATTACTAACATTTTTATATTTATGAATCTAAATTCGAAACGATTAATGTGTTAACTGTCCAGTTCATCTTGGACAATCGCAATTGTCGTTACATATTTTTATATCTGAAACTTTAAACGTTATTTTTAAATAACATTGACAGGAATATCTTAAATTATGAATTATTTTCTTAAAAAATATAGTGTAAATACAAATGAAATAAATTATATGGGCAATTAACAATAAAATTCGTAACTTAAAAGGATTATTTTTCATGGCCAGTGCTTCTTTTGTAGCTATTAAACGAATTTAGTAACTTATTACATGTAAATTTATTCATCGGCTAAAATAAATTGGACATAAGAGTCTTCCAATATATATATATATATATATATCTTAATATATATATAAATTACGTGTCACAGTGTTTGTCCGCGATGGACTTCTAAACTACTTAACCGATTTTAACCAAATTTTGCACACCGTATGCAGGTTGATCCAACTTGAAAGATAGGATAGCTTAGTTTATATTTATAGTCGCAAT
>JAIPRN010001391.1:0-47139 GCA_025469175.1 Geopemphigus sp. TES_GeoC_2020
TAACGTTCGGAGACTGGTGTCGTTCCCCTGGTGTCGTTCCCACTGTACGTGTAAACCACCACTCTGCGGGCGGTGTCGTCGATAGAGACACACTGCTAAGTTTGGCGTAAAGCGCGTAAACTTACATCCCCCCTGTTTAAGACAACTTAAACATAAGGAACTAGCTTACTGGCATGAAAGTAATTTGATTCATTTTTCCTAAATCTGCTGTCTATAAGATAAATATTGTTTGATATTTTCTTTTTTATTTTATATGGACCAGATCTAACTTCATCTAGCTTATCTCTATTTAATTTATTTCCGTTTTGAATGTAAACTAAATCGCCTACTTCATAGTCGATTTCTTTGATATGTCTATCGTAGTAAATTTTGTTTTGTGCATGTATTTCTTTAGATTTTTGTATTGCTGATTTTCTATTGTCTTCTAGATTGTTGTTGGTGTTTTCATTTAATTCGTTAGGTAAAAAATTATTATCTATACCTGTTAACAGGTAGTTTGGTGTAAAGCCTGTGGAGCTATGTATTGTGTTATTATATTCTTTTGTGCATTCTTGTGCTATTTGTGGCCAGGGCTTTTTATTATTTTCATAAATTTTGCACCTGATTCTATTTATCAATGTCTGGTTTGTTCTTTCATTTAGGCCATTCGAGAAGGCACAATCAACTGCAGTAAAAATTAATGATATATTCTTTTTTTTTGTGAATTGTTTAAATTTAGCAGAGTTTATTCCTGCGTATTGGTCTGTTAAAATGATTTCTATTTTATTTTTATTTTCTACTTTCTCTACTAATTTAATGAAATCATTTGCTACTTGTGTTTTAGATGTGCTGATATATGCGTACCTAGTTAAATGATCTACCAGTAAGTGCAGGTATCTCTTAGTGCTCTTTCCTTTAAAGCCTCCAATGGTATCCAAAGACATGATTTCAAAGGGTTTTTCTGCTGGTCCCAGTTGAGACAGCGGAGCTTTAAAACATCCTACTCTTGTTTTGTTTTTTATACATGTTCCGCAACTCTTGCAAACCTTTTTTATGTGTTTATGCATATTCTTGAAATAAATCTTGTTACATAACGTTAAAATTAATTGTTTGACTCCTATGTGTCCTTGTTCTAAGTGAATTTGTTTTATAATTGAGATGCCAAATTCTTCTGTGATCCAGATTTTCTTTTTGTTCTTGAGAATTTTATACATGATTTCATCTTTTATTTCACATGAGTTATCTATTTTAATCGCCTTTTGATCATTTTTTATTTCTTCTATACTGACAAAGTTTGCTGTTTTTATCACCGATTCATTTTCCGAGTTTTCATGTGGCTCTAAAACGGGATTTCGTGATAGGCAGTCAGCCTCTATATTGTCTTTTCCTGGATTATATACAATGTCGAAGTCAAATTGTGATATGTAGTTTAATATATCAATCAATTGTGGATCATTGCTGTTTTTTATATTAAAATTCTCTAGTGGCCTGTGATCTGTAAAGATTACAAATTTTTTTCCTATTAAGTAATATTGCCAGTAGAGAATTGTTTCTTTTATAGCTAGGCATTCAATATAAATAGCTTTTTTTGTTTTCTGTGATTTATTTAATTTTTTTGAGAAGTAAAAAACTGTTTTAAGAGATTTATCTTCCTGGGGTTGCTTTAATATTGCCCCTACTCCTTCAATACTGGCGTCTGTGAACACATATATTGGAGCTTCTTCATCAAAAATTGCTAATGCAGGCGCAGAAAGCAAGTACTTTTTTGTTTCTTCAAAACTGCTATTGCATTGTTTTGACCAGATAAATTCTATATTTTTTCTTAATAAATTTCGTAGTGGATCCAAAAGAATGGCATGTTGAGGTATGTATTCCAAATAAAAATTTATTTTTCCTAGGAATTGTCTGACTTGTTTTTTTGTTTGAGGTATAGGGAAGTTTTTAATAGCTATCACATTGTCGTTTATGGGTTTAATTAAATTGTTACCAATTCTATGCCCCAAGAATGTAACTTCCCTTAAAGCGAATTGACACTTTTTTTTGTTTAATTTAAAACCCTCTTCTCTTAATGCTCTAATTGTTTTTTTAATGTGCATTATGTGCTCCTTATAAGTTTTCGAAAATATGAGCATGTCATCTATGTAGTTTTTGGTGAACTTATCTAGTCCTTTCTTCCTCAACACGCTAGACAGAATTCTTTGAAAAATCGCTGGGGCGGATTTTAAACCGAACGGTAAACAATTCCACTGCCAATGACCATGGTGTGTAACGAAAGCTAGTTTATGTCTGTCCTTTTTACGAATCGGGATCGACCAGAAAGCTGAGTTAATGTCAAGTTTTGTAAAAAACTTACAATTTCTGGCACTTAAAGTCAAATCGTCAATCCTTGGGAAAGGTTGACTTTCGGATACAACAATTTTATTTAGTTCTTTGTAATCTATGCAGAAGCGAGATCTTTTTCCCTCTTCTTTTTTAAATACCATTGTGACCGGGGCCGCGTATGGGCTACACGACTCCTCAATTAAACCTGCTTTTAATAATTCACTTACTTGCTTTTCAATTTCAACTCTGTCTTGGAATGAGCATCTGTAAGGCTTTTTTGCAATATATTTGTATTCTGTTAATTTAATCGAGGCTTCATAGTCTTTAATACTTCCAGTATCGAATTTTGACTTTCCGAAGACGTCATTGTTATTTTTAAGCATGCTTTGAATATCGTTTTCGATATTTGTTTCTTCAGCTTGATTTACAATCTTATTTATTTTAACTTTTTCTTCTTTAACCTCATTACTACACTGTAGGTGTTTTTGTGTAATTTTTAACTTTTCATCTTGGCATAATTTGAATTGTTGAATTAAATCTAGCCCCATCAATACATCTTCATTAAAAAAATTATTTTTAACTATAAAGAATGAGAAATTTTCTCGAATATTACCGATTTTTACATTTAATTCAACAATCCCTTCAGAATTTGTAACGCCGTTTATACCTTTTAATTTTGTTCCCCCACTCTTAATTTTATTAACATTATTAAAATTATTTAAGAATTTTTGGCTAATTAACGATATATTTGCTCCAGAATCATATAAACCTATAGCTGGAGAATCATTAACCTTAATGTTTAATCTTATGAGCGGGGTAGCTACTCGTTTTTTGCCTCTTCAGAGCATGCTATTAAGTCTTCGCAATCTATATTATTTACAATTTTGATTTTATCGTTTTTTTTGTTTTTCAATCTACATTTTTGTTCTGGATGGTATCTCTCTTTATAGCCTAGCTTTTCGCAAAATGTACATGGTTTTGTTTGTTTTGAAAATTTTTCGTTTTTCTTTTCACTACTCTCAACATTCAAGTTTCCAAAATGTTTCAATTTTGACATTAAATCTTCCATATTTATTAACGTTTTTCTTTCTAATTTGTTTTGTACAAATTTAGGCATTTTAATAACTATTAAATCTATTTGAGTGTTGAGAGTCATGCAATCATTTACTTCTAGTAATAAACTCCTTTTTTTTAGCGCATACTCTAACAAAGAACCATTCAAATATTTAAACTCATATGCATAAGCAATATCCGCCCAGGATTGTACAGAAAATGTTTCTATAAAGCTATTATTCCAAATTTCCCAATTGTCAATTAAATCATTTTGCTTTAAAGAAACATTAAACCAATCCAAAGCGGATTTTTCTAAAAACAATCTCAAGGTCTCCGCATATTTATTTTGATTTATTCCTACACGATTACACTCTCGCATAAACATACACAGCCAGGTAGACGCTTTAAAATTCTCACCGTTAAATTTATCCAAAACAATGTCTTTAGCTAGACTACGGCTGCTTCTCTCTTGCGTGATAGTATTTGAAACATCTGTGTGTATTGTGCTAGCTTCTTCTAAATATTCTTCTCCCAACACAACATTTCCTTCTTCATCCAAGTAATCAGCTCGGAGCTCTTTCGTCAAGGTCACTAACACGTTGCGAAATTGATTTCTTGTTTTTAAACTTTTGACAACGTTTTTAGCCACGGTTGTATTAAAGAGATTAATATGGTAATCTCGAGTTGTTTTATTTTTTGGAAATAAAAAAACCTCCTCTTGTCCCATCAGCTGTATACTTTTAACTGTAATCACGGTGCTCTTTGAATTTGCGCCGGCTTCCGAGATGAAACAAAATTTTGCCTTTCTCTCCATTGTATAGATTTGTAAGCTTATTTTATAAACTTAAATCAATTGTGGGATGAAGGTACAATTCAAACAAGAATAGATGCAGTTGACAACACTGTATTGAAATGTATTTACATATTAATTACAATTGATAAGAAACTTAATACTAAACATAGAAACTTAACACTAACCTGAATCTATACAATTGTCGATTACTGAGCAAGTGTGCTTTACAAATAATAACACTCAGATATGCGTCTATTCACGAAGCGTAACGTTCGGAGACTGGTGTCGTTCCCCTGGTGTCGTTCCCACTGTACGTGTAAACCACCACTCTGCGGGCGGTGTCGTCGATAGAGACACACTGCTAAGTTTGGCGTAAAGCGCGTAAACTTACATATATATCGATTATTTTAATTCTATAATATATATTATATTTTTTGTTGAAAATAAAGTTATTTCCAAAAGAATGAACGGTACGTACAATTATTTTTAATATTCTTATGAGAAAAAAGAAAATTCTGTTTTGAATGTTACAACAAATTATTATGTGTTAAACAAATTAAGCTCAAGTTTCAATTTTTCATTTTAAGAATATTACACGAATTTTTAAATAACATATATAAAGAAAACACCGACGAATTTTCCGATTTAATAAACAAGCAAATTGACAAATAACTTAAGTTAGTTTATTTTTAATTTAACTTCTCCTTTAACATTTTCAAATTTCAATACAATAACGTACTTTTCTACAAAAACTACGTGAACTATAATTTGAAAAGAGTATATTATTACAATTTCAACAAGGCGATATATTTATATCAGATAGTTACTAATAAATGTATTAATATAATAATAAACAGATTTCCGTACAATATCTGTATTATTGTATAATTTTTAATATTAAACGATGTTTGTAACGATAAAAACGAATTAAACATATGTTATAACGTATTCATTTAGATTTATCGAGGGGTTATTATAAATATTTGATCGAGCATTTTTTGAAATTAATTAGTACGTATTATTATTCCGTTCAAACATCAATAAGAACTGTATTGAATAGCGACAATTTGTCCTACTTAATATATCCAGTTAACTCTAGGTCAATCGATCTAAATTTATATATAATCGACTCGGAATGTAGAATTAATTGTGTTTTTCCAAGATTATTCTATGGTGCAAGGCCCAGAAGACTATTGTAAATCAATGGCCTCACATTCGATAGACGATCCTCCCAGAGATCAAAGTTACGAGGCCAGTGATAGTCGATTGGGTAAAAAGATCCAATTATCCGACGACCAAAACCGACGAGGTAAATAACTGGCAACACGTTAAGAGCGTTATTTGGAATATAAATAATATTTAGCTTTATTTGCAATAAACCGGACATGATTATTCTACGAACCGAAGCTTTAGAATATTTACTAATATTTTCTATTTTCGTTGAAAAGTTATTGTACAATGAGACGGAGGAATCTATGTGACTTGTATTTATTGTAAAAATATATATGAACGTATCAATAGGCGAAAAGTTTAAACATAAAATTAAATAAAAGAAAAAATAAACGAATAACCTTCGAAAGTACTTATCCGAATAAAAACTAAAGTTATTGTTACTGATACAATATGAAAAATAAAATACTTCGATATTCGTTAGGCGACGTTAGCAAAATTAGATTATTAGAAATTTGCATAATTTGATATGATTTTATGGTAGCAATATATGTATCGAAAATTTGAACTAATTTTATTAAAGAAATAGTATGAACATCGGTCAATATTAATTATTGTCGAATATCGTATTTTATTAAATGTGTTTCTGGCTTTGCACTAACTCTACTATAAATCCATTCATAAGACATCGACTCTAACAAAGTAATTTTTTTGTTTTTATATTATGTAAACGCATTAGGACAAGAACTGTTTTATAACCCATTTACATCATTCAATAATCCATTTGCTCAAAGTAGTGCCTCCGCCCAATTAACTCTCGACCAACAGCAAGCGGGTAATTGTTTCAAGATTTTTGTCTCTTTTTATAATCTCCATAATAATTTACGTTGTTTATCTTTAATCGTATACAACTTGTTTACGGCCTAAATATTATTTTTACGTGCAATGTTTATTTTTTTCAAGATTATTTGTACGCAGCTGAACTACACTCTTATATTAATCCTCACAGTGGTTACTATTTGCCATCTGGTCAAGGTAGCTCCTCAACTCAATTCCCTTCCAACCAACAACAAGAAGGTAACAATTAATTATACTTTCAAAACTTTTTTTCTTTTTTCATTTTAAATAATGATTTGCACTGTTTGTCTATATATACAAGTTTTCTATAGTTTGATCGAAAATAGCGTTGTAATTTCATCTGATACCAAAGAAAAGATACGTACTTAAAGCCGAAATCTCAGTTTTGTTTCACGTACTTTTATATCATCTTATACACTCTCGTTCATATATATATATATATATATATATATATATATAGTCACTCAAAAATAAATTCACATACATTCTTGATAAATCTTTCAAGTGTCCAGCTTATTATCTGCCTATGAACTCTGTTATACGTCATTTCTAAATCGATTGAAATGCATCTTCCTTTTCTTTTTTTTGTATTCTTTTCAAAATTCCTTTATCCGAAATCATGACCCTTTTGTCGATTTTTTCAAGTTTTACAAAATCTGTATTTAATCACTACGTGGCGGTCGTAAAATTAGATTAGCGGACAATTGCAATTTTGTTTGAATACGCTATTAGGTATATAATGGTATATCAAGTATGTATAACATACATACCAGGTACACGTTTAAATTTATAATTACCAAAATTTGGATGCTTTTCAATATTGACTGTTATTACGTATTGTATATTTTTGTATATTTACTCTAATAAATATATTTCCAGTTTCGGAAAACCTAGATGTTGTATTCATTCGTTTGAATTTGATTTTGATAAGCCGTAAAGCTTTTTGTTTTAAGATTATTTAAACGTTGCTGAACAAGGACCATATTATAATCCTTATGAAGGTCAATACTTACCATCGGGAAATACATTTGCTCAAGGTAGTTCTTCCACCCAACACACCTTTGACCAACCACAAGAAGGTAACAACTTATAGTTTTTTTAAAAAATTGTTTACTCTTTATCTGTATTAATATAGATTTGCACAGTTTATCGATAATCGTATACAAATTTTCTATCGTTCAAACGGAAAAATCTCTTAACGATTTTTTTTTTTTAACACTTAGCGTATGAAAAAGAAGTATATTATATTATTAACCAAAAATCTTTACGCGTAATACCAAAAGTATTAAAGAATGTTTAAAAATGTGATTCCGGTTATTCGATTATTGTAACGAATTCAAAATGAGTATATAGAACATACGTTATTGTTAAAATAATACACTTTGTTATTTACGCTAATATACGATATTGATATTTAATAATTACAGAATAAATCCATATATCAAAAACTTGTTTTGATTCGTGAAAAGAATAATGTTAACACTATTGAATATTGACTTTTATCCAATTTCGTATTAACTATTCCTAATTTTGGACAAACTTGTTTTTATATCCATTCATAGGAAGTTCATTCCGACAAAGTGTTTAAAGTTTAACGTTTTTTTCTTTTTTCTTATTTACATTACATAAATGCATTAGGACAAGGATCGTCTTATGGTCAATACATACCATTAGAAAACATATTTGATCAAGGTAGCACCTCTACTCAATTCTCCTTCCATCAACAACAAACAGGTAACGATACTTTCAAGATTTGTCGTCATTTTAATAAAATATTAAATAGAACATATATATATATATATATGATATGATATGTTTTTATCAAAATAGTTTACTTTATAAAACTTATTTATTAAAATAAGTTTACTTTATAAACTCTTAAAAAAACTTTTTATAAGTAAAACATTTATTACAAATGTGTTCGATTTATTAAGCTAATAATATAATCCTTATTCGATATTGACTATTTTCAAATATTGAATTGTCTAGTTATACTTTTTTTTATCCTTTCATAGAAAATTGTCTCTGATAAATTGTAATGTTTATTGTTTTTTATTTTGTTTTTTGCAAAATGTAATCACGTTAGGACAAGAACCGTATTATAATCCCCATGATGGACGATTCGTACCATCGGTAAATACATTTGCTGAAGGTAGCACTTCCACTCAATTTCCCTTCAACCAACAACAAACAGGTAATAAATAATTATTATTACCAACACTTTTCGTCTCTTTTTCAGTCGCGATAAAGATTTGCACTGTTTAATTGTTAATTACCGTATACAATTTTTTTACATTTCGGTTAGCGATTAGCGATATACAATTAAAAACAGAAATATATAAAATAGTGTATATTATTATTAAAATCGTACGATGTACGAAATTTGTTAAGGAGAGGTTCTAGTCAAAAAGCCCAAAAATTAACGTAATTTCATGATTTTTTTTTTTTGAGGGAATGTAAATGTTTTTTGAAAAAACTTTTTATTGCATTTATTAGTAGTACATATTTTTAAATCTGAATTACATTTTTTCCAAAAAAAAAGTCAAAATGGCGGCTCCAGCCTTCACTAAATGAAGCCGTGTGCAGCGATAGTAATGTGCGCTACACACTCTACGGCTATACCAAGTGATCTGAAAAAAAAAACCAAAAATATTCTTAAAATAGATAAAATGGGAGGCCTTATAATTTTCTGGTTTTTAAAAAACACTTTTAAAAAGAAATGACGGACTTTACGAAAAAAAATACCCTTTTTCCCCGTTTTTTTGTTTTGCTTTAACGTAAAAAACCAATAAAAAAAATTTTTTTTTAAAACTCTTTCTGAAAGCCCCCTAAATTGGATAAGCTTTAATTTGAGCCATCAAGCATCGAAATTGGTTAAGTCGTTGAAGTGGAATCGTGTACGGCGCGCAAAAAGAGTTGTTCCTAGAAAAACGCGTCTAAAGTTAGAGGAAAAAATTCGTTAGTAATGTTTGTTTTTTGACACTTCTAATCAGCTATTCCAGCGCTATACGGGTTCCTTTCTCATCCTCAAAGAGCATGTTTTGCTGAGCTGGGCTCTAATTTTTTCAATTCTGGCCTTCTTCATTAACTCTAACTGACTCACGTTCGCTGACATAACGCGTTTTTCGTCAGTCTTCGCAGCGAAGTTTCTGCTGTTTGTCCCGATTACGATTCCCAACGTCTGCATGGTTTTTAAAATAGTGTCTTTAATTTTTATCGCTGAAATATAAGCATACTCAGTTTCTGCTTATATTTTATTGGAATTATAATTGAATTTCTTCTTTCGAGGCCGATATGGTCGAACAGTTCCCACTGATTTTCGTGTGTTCGGCATTTTTAAAACACTGTTACTTTCCCCACGTTCGAAAAGCAAATGAAATACGTTACTGTAAATAGAAATATAGAACGCACGTCTGACCGAAGGTATTCGAGCACACAATAGACAGGAATGTACAGGAATGTACAAGTTTTTCTATCTCAAGTATATATCTCTAGCCCATTTCAACTACATTCGTTAGGACAGGCACAAACTTCCTATCGCACTCTCTCGTCTAATGCGCTATAACTCCTAAAATAAATTATATAGAGAAATATCCTTTTGGCTACACATTTACAAAACCCTAAGATTGAAAATAAAACAAAAAAATTTTTTTCTCGATTTTAACTAGAACTTCTCCTTAATATTTACAAAGTGACGTTTGCCAAATTTCATTATTACAACGCTGTGATTTTTTAAAAATATTTTATTATTTTTTAGTAGTAAAATAAGTATTAAATACTTGTTTCGAATCGTTAAGACAATAATATGAACATTATACAATATTTTAAAACTATTTTCAGTTTTGGGTCAAGTTAATTTTATATTCATTCATTGGGAATTGACTCTGATAAAGTGTAATATTTGTTTTAAGATTATTTGAATGCAGTCGAATTACAATCGTATTATAATCCGTCCGGTAATAAATTCTTTCTATTGGGAAATACACCTGACCAAGATAACGAAGTTGCCTTCAGCCAATTTCCTTTCGACCAACAGCAACAAGGAGGTAACGAAGTTGCCTTTACCCAATTTCCCTTTGATCAACAACAACAAGCAGGTAACGATTAATTATACTTCGAAGACTTTTTGTTTCTTATTCAGCCTCGATAATGATTTGTGCGGGTTTTCGTAAATTGTATACATTTTCCCTATGATTCAAGCAAAGAAAACACTATCTGATATTTCTATTCAGTTAAATTTTATATTTCTATTATATTGATTGCGACATCCGTATGACTAAAATCAGTTGTAAGGAACAGCGATCGACTCGTTAATCAACCAAACATCTACACATAATAAAATTCCAAAAATACTAAAAATTATTTAAAGCTTCAAATCCGAATAGTGATTCGCGACAAATAATTAAAAATCAAAATATTTAAAATATAATACATTATTTTTGAGATAACGTGGTTATTCTGTTTATATTCATCGTGTCTTTTCAATTTTTATTTACTGTGATTTGGACATTATTAATTGTTGATGTTCATCAAACTTCATATTTACTATTTCCAATTTTGGACTGGCTTATTAAATCTACATTGATAGATAATTATCTAAAAAACCGTGTTACGCTAATGATCCTTTTACTGATTATTTTACGTTATATGAACGCAACAGGACAAGAATCGTATTACAATCCATACGGAGGCGACTTCTTACCATTGGATAATACATTCGCTGTCCAAGATAGTACCGTCGCTAACACTGAATTCACCTTCGACCCTTTTCAACCAAGTAATAAGAAATTATATTTATATATATATATATAATTCCTTTGTTCGTTTTTTCCATAAAAATGAGCAAAACTTAAAAAAAATTGTATTCGTAGAAAAATACAAAATATAAAAATACCAAAAGAGAAAGTCAAAAGTTAAATTATCGTCCATTCGTTCATTGTTATTCTAAAGCAAACCAATACCACAAAGAGCGGCGACGGACCGTGTCTTACACACAGATATACGTATTATAAACGGAGCGAATTTCGTATCATTTCAGTTGTAAATTGCTGGGAAATTGTCTAGCACAAAAACGTACCCTACACTTCTTTTACGTGTGTAATAGACTGTTTTGGAGAAGGTTATTCTTATAACTATTATAATTATAACCCCGTGGATAATTAACGACGGCGTGTTGATTATGCACATTTTTGGAGTCTCCGTAATATTTCGTTTTTATAATAATAATTTGTTATCTGAAATAGCGTCGTAATTTGAAAATAGTATTATAATTATAAATAGAACACCGTTGCGCGTAATATAATTACGAACGCGAGCGTAAATCCGATTTTATAAACTAGTAAAACGATTTCGTGAAGTATCCAAACTGAAATTATCGTCAAATAATTTACGATATTTGTACTCGAGATATTTTTAATATTCGAACAAGTTGCAGATATAAAAGTACTTTTGTAGAAAAATACGATTGGATATTCTAATATATCGTAATGTCATAACTAATTCAACCATATATATGTATATTTACAACATTTTCCTATCATTATCGACTTCGCGAAGAATAATATTTAACTTTTCTTTTTAAGATTTGCCTAATACGCCAAATCAGTATTTGGATTTTGGCATATTACCAGAATCTACATCTGCTGAAGCGTATAATCCTGACAACGCGAATCAGATTGGCACTGCCATTAATCAATCAAATAATAGTAAGAAATAGTTTTACTTGTCATAAGACCGTCGCGAAATGAACACGCGTTTCTACCCGATCGTCTGACACGATTTCGCGTTGTTTTTTTAATTACCAATCCCGAACGGACATTTATTTAGTTTCGTAAATCTTCGTTTTACGCAATTACGTGCGATTCGTCAAAAACGTTAGAACATACGGAAAAACACGATTTTCGTAATAATACTTATAAAATTATTAAAAAATTGTCTTAAATTCGTGTTAATATTACTTTTATTAACTATATTATTTATCCTTAATTTGTGGTTTAATTAGCTCAATCGTTGTGAACAATTCGTTTGTTTTTTAGGTGCTCAAAGTTCGGAGCACTCACATACTCCTGACACCCCCTTCTCACCATCCATGTTTATTTCTACACCGAATCAAGACCATACCCCCGATTACAGAACACCCGAGTAAGATTAAATAAACAAATACGAGTTAAATAAGCGCATTTACGGAGCTACCGCAATGTTTGCCGTTAAAATAATTTTTTGTAAAAGAGTATTATGAAACTGTGAATTAGATAATAATTTGATATATGTTTCGAGTCGATACAACATCTGCCGTTATAATTTTGTTTCTATTGTCTAACAATTTTTGGTTAAATATAATAATTAATTGCGGTTTTCAAACACGTTTATACCAATTATGTGTTTGAAAATCCAACGCTACTAGGGATTGTACTTTTTTGAAACGTTCATACATCTATTATAAATACAATTCGAGATTTGGACGACAGTTTTATTAAAAATATTTCTAATAACGTGTCAACTAAAACCAGGCGTCTATATTCCAATTTTTAATTAACAGAACCAATTCGCCACACAAGAATTATTTCGTGTACTGAAACGTAATTTTTTAATGTCATCGAGAATTGAATTTTTTAGTTTCGAAAAATATATGTTTGAAACAAATTACGTAAATGTAATGTACAATTAAAATACACTCGCGATATTTATTCACCTAAGTAAATACAAGTTTACAACTTGCCTTTTGATTAGTCACGACCATATTTTCTTAATATTCCTATAATCTCAAGTGCTAGTCTCGGGCAATTAAGTATAATGAAATCTGTAGTGGTTTAAATGGAATTTAAAATTGATTTTAATTACTGGAAGAACGGTTAAAAATCGAATTTAATACCTAAACCAATATCGAAAAATATAAAAAACGAATATTGTTTTTTAATTTTTGAAATGTAATCAATATATAGATATGTAAATGTAGATATTTAAAATTAAAACCTCTATAGAAATAAATTCATATTAGGAAGCCATATTGAAATCAAATTTTTAATTATGGAAACTGATAGCTATTTGAAATCAAAATTTAATTACAAAATGGGTAGTTAAAATCGTGGCAAAACGAAAATTGAGGTTCGGAAATTACTTCGGTGATTTCATAATTGATATCACGTAATATACTTGATAATTTTCAAAACGACTGAATTAGTAATAATAGGTTCTGCTATGGATGATGATGGAAGTACGAGTATTATTAAATGTTCGACGAATCACTAATAATAATCTACAATTAGAACACTAAAAAACTTTGAACGATTTTACGCCGTATTCCGTAGGTAAATTTCAAACGTACGTTTGTTTCTACAGTTTTAGTCGTACGATAGTTCGTTTATTAATAATTTCAATTAATCACAATCGTAAAATGAAAACGGGCGTCACTAACTGCATAAATCAAAACCGTAATCGATGACAATTTAATATCGAAAATCGAAAACGAAATCGGGAAAATTGCGAAGAGAAATTGTGTTGTTTTTAGAACAAAAAACTCAATTTTCGAGTAACGAATAAACCCGGGGTAATTTGAAACGGACGATCGCGATCCGGACGCCGACGATTTCCGTTTCTTTAAATATAAAACTACTGTAGGGGCGCACTAAAAAAAAAATCGCACACTAATGCGCGATGTCGTTTCGTTTTCGAAACGCGTCGCCGTTAATGGGCGGGTGATTACAGGCGGCAATGATTAAAACGAACGATGTGCCGTAACGTCGTCGCTGTTTACTGGACGCAACGACGAAAACGAAAATCTGCCGGAACGACGGGGTGGATGAGCGAGAGGGAAACGAGTCCGGCGAAGAATATACGGCACGTTACGGTTAGGCGGAACACGGACGACTTAAAAACGGATAGCACAGCGCGCTTCGAAAAAAACAGACGTGTCGTTTTCATTACGATCGAAGCGAATTCGTTCGAACCGTCCCGAACACTCCCTATTTCCGGTAGTTCCGCGGGACCCTGGCGATTAATACGCCCGCGATTTAACGGACGTATTGGACTTTTCCTAATTCAATTCTAATCGGTACGGACGTGAATTCGTCGTCGGTCTCTCGATCTCTACAGTATCGCGTAATAATACTTCGACGTAATTCCGGACGCAATTCCCCGGACGATATTAATTTCGAAAAATCGGCCGTGTTTTCGACGATTTTTTTCGACGTATATTTTAACGTATCGTGCACGCCGTTTATACGGAAAATATTTAATTATTCGAAAACATAGTGACATACATTTTGCCGGTGTTTACTCGCGACCACATTTTTTCGAGATTGCTTAAATCATAGCCACAGTCGGTTTATAACACGACATCAATTTCATTAGTAGTAGAAAAAAAATACGACGAACATGGATTTTAGCAAAAATACGTACGTTTTAATTCTTTTAATACGTGTCAACGTCACTATTGCCTACAAGTACAGTATAGAAGGTAAGTATGGTTTACACGTTTGGGACTATATGAAATTTCAGAAGCATAACGAACGACGGTCGTAGTTTATATTCTTTGGGTAAATTCGGCGCGCGCGTTACGTGCGTGACGGGCTATGGGGAACCGAAAAGGCCGTTGCTTACGAAACAAAAAAAAAACCGAAAAAAACAATACGAAAATCTCGAACCACGGCGGCGAAAACGTTCGTCGACGAATCCTTCGGCGAACGGCTTATGTAACTTTTTATATCCCGCCGTATCGGTAAACGATAATTGGTCTACCAGTAGACTGGTATATTCACGTGGCGATTGACGATGGAATTTCGATCGCCAACCCGCTCGTTTGGATTTACTAACGGAATAACGGGGTAAATCAAATATAGTTTTGACTGTTCGACCAACGATCCTATAGCGAATCCCATTCGCGTATTGTCGCGCGAAAACAATTCGCGAAACGAACGATTTGACAAGTAAACAAATACGCGGGCGATACTAGTACGCTAACGAAAAGAGCGTACGGTATTTCGTACGCGGAAAATTGCGCGATTTGAAAAAATATTTTTAAAACAAACCGCGAACCATCGCCTAAATTCCATCGTGAACCGACATACGTCGTAAATTTTCGTATTTGTCCTAAAGGAAACCTTCTCGTTATCCGTTAAATCCATACGACTTCCGTTCGATACCGAATACGTTTGTAAATGTTTATTATTTCTAACGATGTATCGTTTTAAATGTTTTTCAGATTGTATAGGTGAGATTATATATTTTTTGACACGCCGCGATATAAACATAAATAAATATAACGTTCAAACGTTATTAGGTAAGACAATCTTTGACATTGAAACTGACGCGTGATTCAGTTTTAAACTTTATGTTTCCGAACGAATATTGCAACGAGAATTATTGGATAAAATTGTTTTTCGTTGTGACCAATATATTTGGGCAAAGGGGTCTGTAGTTAATCGATTTTTTTTTTTTTTTTGCTAACTTTTATTTTTACGTTTCATATTTTTCTCTTTTTTTTGTCTTCGTTGCGACTAAATTTTTACAATTAGACGGTTTAAGAGATTTAAAAATGTTTAGTCGTACCGATAGGAAATTTTATTAACTCGATTAAGATAATTTATCAATACGTGAACGTATACCGCGTTAAAAGTGCACAATTGATCAAAAACAAATTTAATTTGCTCGTAGATCGAGCGTTATTAGAACAAATGTATCGAAATAAGTTCCCGCGTTTGAGACAAATACCGTCGACTTTTTCGTTATCGAATTAATTAAAACGGCATTTGTAATCGCAGAGCACAGTAACGTTTGTTTTCCAATCGTAAAGTCGATTATATAACAGCAAATATCGGCCGTCCGTTCTGACATGGAATTACCGACGGCAAATTTTCAAATAATTTTAAACGTCGATAAATGACTCGATTAGTCACATCGAACGGATAACGTATAAAACGTATATAGGGGTAACAGTTGGGTTGGCCGTTATTTCGACGTGGCCGGCGTTTGGGTTTTCCCGAATTTCGCTCGGGAAAATAGATTCACACTAACTAACAGCACGAAAACGCGGGACGAACGCAAATAAATATCAGTTAACGTAGTACTAGACGAATTTATTAACGCCTAAACCCATCACCTAGACCAAATCGAAAATAATGGACAGATAAATAGTTAGTATTTTTGTGTTTTAATAATAAATACTATACTAAATAATACGACCGTTCGGGAATGACAAAAATAACAAATTACGTCGAAAAACCGACGTGGTATTTAAATAACGACAAATTGTTCGTTCCAAACATGGAACGCGATATAAATGTTATATTATTTTCGCCGCGTAGGAGACATCAGTGGCCCAGATGCGTTCAAACACGCGTATTACAACTGTGAGTGATTGAAACTATTGGCGCCGTTAATAAACGTGGGTGTTCTTTCTTCTTTCGACAAATCAACGTCTGTTTGTCGACGAATCGAACGGTCGCGATCTTGGCATTGTCGCGGTTCGTCGATAAATTGTTCATCCTATATTCCGGCGTACTAGCCGCGAACATCGTATTTATTTACGTGTTTATCGCGAATAAATCGTCCGAAACGACTTCGAACCGACCGAGTTGGACCACCGTCGGTACTGGCGGAAGCCAATAAATTCGCCGTGTTTCGCCATCGATATCGGTCCGATCGCAATAATCCACCTCGCGTTCTACGATATAAGCGCCGTACCGACGTTTCGCCGGCGGCGATCTTATCGCGGATTTTCTCCGTCGTAAGGGTTGATTACGTTATCTCGTGTACGCTGTGTTCCGTATATTGCCGGGTCGAATGGCGCTAGAACTGCCCCCGAAAACCACCTATATCGTCGATTCTTGTTATACGGATTTCGCGTCGAACACCGGCGAAACGATCCAAAATCGTAATATTCTACGGTCGGTTAGCTCGTCAGGCGGTTATGTTCCAAACGGTAATTGCCCTTGTTGGACGCCCATCCGTGTTCAACGAACTTCGAATGCCTAAATTATCATCGTCCTACGGAATATCGCGTACTTTTTAAGGAACATCCAACAACGACGACTAAAACCGAAACGCGTGTTCGTATTGCGAAAGTAAAATCAACGTTCGTTTAATTTCTTTTAGTAACTGATCGAATAGTGTCAACCAAAAAATCGGGTAACGATTTTTGTTTATCTCGATAAAGCGCTTATTATTTAACGAGCGTGAGAAACTAATAACCTAATTGCGAAATGGTTTTCATAAGTTTTCGATATTTTTTATTCGATTAAAAAACTTTCGAACACTGTTCGGTTCTCGGCGTAAACACGTAACGAACGTAAGAAAAATCATAAACTTTTTAGAAATGTTATATCACTATTATAATCATCTCTACGATGAAGCCATGTCGGGTACGTAGCGTAAATTAAACGTTATAAATAAATATCGAAATTACTTTAAGGATACAAGTATATCGAAAACTGACGATGTTTTAACCGAATTTGTAGTTTATAAAGATTACATGTTGCTAATACCTTTTAAATGGTGCCAGGAGAACAAATCAAGTCCGTATACATTTTTTTTAAATACACTTATCGCGTTAGATTTTATTTAAAGCCAATCATTATTACACTGCCGTTGTACGCAATCTGCAATTGAAAGCCGAGGCGTACTACAAACGTAAAATGGCGGAGAATATTTTCGAAGTTACAAATACAGTTTGGAAATATACTTCCGTATCGGTGTAATCTATTAGCGGCAATCGAGAATTTTCTCGATATATATATATATATATATTCTCCGTTAAAAGTATATTTCCGATATTTCGTCTTTTTTAAATTAAATACGCTGGAATCAGAACGACTGATTACACAAATCGAATTCGCTAGACATCTGTCGATAATAAACGGTAGGTAACGTTCGTAATTATCGCTACTGCGCCGACGTATCGTTTTAGGCGTATTCGTGTATAAATTGTAGGCACACGTAACGCCGTTGAAAGGAAACTTCATCGTTAAACGTAATTTCGTTTTTGATTTTCTAGTCTATTTGCCGACCGCACATAACAGTGAGGTTAAAAAAAAATGTAACGGTAATTCTACGGATCATATTCGGACAAAGTTTTTACGTTCAAGGCCGTTTAGCTGAGCGTAATATTTTGTTATTCAGTAGCGTCTCTAACGCCCGTCTATGTACGTTTTAATTCTGCACGATTGGCGCGCGACAAACATTTCGCCTGCCATTCCGTTCCACGCGTTAGTATACACATAAGGGTCGCGCGTAATCGAACGTTCCGTAGTTCGCTACGCAAAACGGACTTGAACGAAAACAAATCGTAACGAATTTAAAAACACCCGCCGGATATCGCGCGCGACGTAATTTCGCTAGCGAAATCGGCGTACGATTTGCGAAATTAATCGAACGATCGGACTCTGTTTCAGTAAATTTCGCGAAAACCGGTTTTGATGGTACGTACAATTTCGTCGCGAATTTTCAGCCGCAAAACGAAAATTTGTAAGCGCGCGATATATATATATATATATATATATATATATATAGTACGACGACGAGCTACACGCCGATTCGCCAATCGGTTGGAAACGGGCGCAAATTATAATTGTTTGTTATTTAGGCGACGGCAACGCCGAAAAAGCGTTGGATTTTGCGTATCATAACCTGGGTACGTGACATAATTTCCTAACGAATTTATAAGCTCGTATATATCGACGAAATATTAATACGAATTTCGGCTAGACGCTACGGTAGCACGCGTTCACGAGCAAACGTAGACAAACTAAACGTATCAATACCCGGGATACCGGACGTATATCCGTTAGAATATATATATGGATTAACTCGAATATTTATAATTTGTTCGGGGCCTCGACCGTCGTGATTTACAATTACGTAAATATCGTCGTTTCTCGTTTTAAAACGACCGTTATTCTCGGTCGTTATTTGTGTTTCATATTACTCTAAATTTGTTCTACGTATATCGCGAATTGTCGTGAATCGACGAACTCGGTGAATTAATAACATTCAGCGATATCGTAGGTCTATTGCGCAACTAACGAAAAATCGTACGCACGTTGGAAAACGGTATAATTGATTTGTTTTTATTCCTTTTTGAAAATACCAAAGTGACCACGAGGAGCATGAATAGTACGTGAAATTTTTTAATGACGTTTAAGAAAAACAAAACCAAAAACCGGTAGATATTTAAATTGAAATACAATGGACGTGTGTTTTTTTAACAATAATTTGTGTGCTTTATACTACATATTCATATATACGAATACAACGAAACAATTTTTACGAAAATTACAAATATTTTTTTTCTTTTAAGAAATATCTGGAGGATATTACCTTTACCTTATCGAAACGTTTATAGACTTTGTCAGTACGTACAATTTTATTTTCGTAATCAAATACTACAAAAATGTTAATACGTATTGCGGTAAACGTTTAAAATATTCAATCGTATTTAAATAACTCGTTAATAAATATTCGCCCCGACGAATAAAAACAAATATTTTCGATTCGTAACGGCCATAGTTAAAACTATCTATTGGCCATAGCCTAACTCCGTATTTGTTAATATACGAAAAACTAACGCGCAACGTTCGTAGGTATTAATTGACGTACGGCAATTTGTAACGTTCTTTTTTCCGTTTAGAAAAATCCAAGATGCTAGGACCACAACAGTTTTGTGAATCATACACAGGTTCTAAACTACCGTCGAATATTCTAGACGAAAAATAATACTTTTTTTCCGTTTATAGTTAAACATTGTTTAGGTAAGATTATTAGTTATTTTTCGTTGATAACGTTAGTTTATAACGCGTACGTATATTCAATAAGCCATATAATGTTTGAAAGTTAGACGACAAAATATTATTCCGCAGAACTATTTGATACTTTTAACATTAGTATACGGTAACGATTGTTTTGTTTTTTTTTTTACGAACGTCCCCGGGGTATAACGTCGTTTTTAACAGATTACGAATGAATCGCGTACATTAATCACTATTTAATTCGCTTTCGTCGGCTCATCTCCGTAACCTTAATAATATAATACGAGTACATATAATTAATATTATACCGTTAGTTTACCCTAATAATGTTCAGAAAATACGAAATACTTAACTTTGTTGAGTACGAGCAATTTTAAAAGTAACGATTAGAATAATTTAAATACACCCGAGGACCGATCGAAATAAATAATAATTACCGAAACATAAAATCGGTCTCGCGTTTCATTCGAATTTCCCACAAACCCTTCGTTATTCCAATCGAATAAAACGTTATTGCGGTGAAATCATTGTTAAATAATTATCGTTAATGTTCTAACGGTAAGCATTTGGTTGGACACTACGTAATCGTCATAACGGATATTCAATGAACAGAAATAATAGCGTCATACGGTTGGTGTAAAATGTTGTACGTTTTTACGACGGGTTTCGTAATGAATTTCGAAAACTTTAAAAAAGCGTCGACCGACAGTCAAATTAACGATTTTTAAAAACTTAATCGAACGTATTCAAACCCTAACATCGCATAGAGACATAATTACGTCAAACTAATATGGCCTGTAATCGTATAGTTGTTCGATATATATACATATATATATATTAGGAATTATCGTATAAATATAAAATCTTCGTCTAGATTGTCTCACAAAATACGGACCGATGAAAGGTGAGTATTGAAATTCATTAAACGTTCGAAACGTAATTGCATTTTTAGCGGACAACCGCTATTACGCATCCGCAAACGTTTAAACTTATATTCGCGAATTCGCTTATTAATTAATCGCCGTCGTAATTAAATATAACCGTAACGTCTTTTGAAACGTATTATTTTCAACGTGTAGAATATTTTAATGGATACGACGCGTTCGAACAAACATATCTGTACAGTGAGTGATTCAATGAGGGTTTCTTTTCGTCGTTAAATGAAAAGTTGTCCGGGGAAAATATTTTCGTGGACGAATTGACCGATTAATGTTATAAGCGCGTAAACGTTAATGACGTACACGTTCGGAACTAACGTTCCGCGACGGGCGTGATTGCGTCTCTGAAATTTCCCGACGCACAAACATTTTAACAGCGCGAACGTCCTCCTAACTGACGGTTCCGTGACGAACATTTGTGTTGCACGGTACGACGGAGTCATTGTGTATTCACGGGAACTCGCGTGCTTTTCCTGATCGACACGTGACGATATTTACGTGGGTGTTTCGAATTATTTACCCGAGTAAGGAGAGGACGGAATTACGGATATCGTGTGGAAGCTCCGAACATGACGGCTAAATATATAACGATGTAAGAACCCTATTAGATAGGTTCGGTTAAGGCAGTATTGTGACAAACAGTTCCCTCCCCACTGTCGATTTAAAACGGAAAGTTTACGGTAATCCACGACGATTCCGACGATAATCGTTATATTTAACGAATTTAAAGCCGTTAAACGAACTGTACTCTGCGTTCAGGGGTTAAACATCGTCTTACTGAAAACGAAAATTACTCGCGCGTGCGTTACGTGTACAAACTCGTTTAAATTGTTTCAGTCGATATGAGAAATAGAAATATCTCGCAAAACGGTAACTGTTTTCGTCGTAATATGACCATTGTTGTGTCGACATTACGATTATTGTTTCTGTAAAATAATACGTGGCCCGGTGTACGAAAAGGGGGCTTAGATATCGAAATGCTAACGACCAACGAGGAACTGACGAACCGAGTTGTTTACATTGTTTTCTCGAACACTAGTTTTCGAACGCAAGTCCCCGTCCCGTGTACCAGGTCACATATACTATATTGCGCGCGTATGGTAATATTTAACGAAACTGTGGAATACTATCGTACGTGGGTAAATACTGCGATGAAAAACGCCACGTTTTTCACGCGGTTACGCGGAGAGTCGAACAAAAAAACAATCTCGATCAATATTGCGAACATTTGTAGATATGTTATGGAACTATATCGCGTACATATTCTTCACAGCCGTTATGTGTATGTACCGCAAACGATAATTCGTATACAATTTAAATAAATACGCCGTGGATACGACACGATCGTTTCCCGAATCAATAATTTGTTTATTAAACGTGTCACGTTTTTAGTATACGACGGTGCACCGATTTTAAGAGCCATGGATTGGTGTTTACAAAACATACGTTCGTATTCATTTTTAATGCGCGTGTGAGTGTGGTGTGCGCGCGTGTGTGGGTGGGCCTGTTTTCTTGCGATCGATTGTAAAGTTCACGATTATTTCTCTGACGTCGCGGTAACTAAAAGCTTAACCGTAACATACGTTAAACCGTTTATTTTTAAAAATAATTCGAACTCGAAAAACACAATTTGAAAACAATAAACAAAAACAAGCGAATAACAAATTCGACGAGCGTTTTAATAGTTAGCTCGCCTAAAGCGTTGTATAAAATGTATCGCTTATTTCTATAAATTAAACATATACAATTATGATCTCGTATTTTATTTCGGTTTGTACTAAGTATATAAATACGCCGAACTCGAAATAAACGTGTGATAACAGTCGTAATTATTGCGTGTGCAATTCGAAAATTATTGTAAGCGCACGTTTATAAATTACCAAACTGTTATTTTTCATTCTAGATATCCACTATGATATCGCTATACATGAAAAACACCAGACATGTTATAGTAATTATAAAAATAATCCGTAACGTCGTATAACCTAATATTGAACGATAAAATTTATTTCTAGGAATATTAAAAAAATCGGGATTTCAATGTAAATAAATTTTTAATAACCGTTACGTGTAAATTTGAAAACAAACGTATTAGTAATTTTTTAAAAATCCTTAACGACGTCCGTACAATCTACGAGTGTAGTTAGTCGACCGGAAGCGTTGTATTAATCGAACGTTAATTATTCTTGTTGGTGTTTAGATGATGACGATTTCCTAACAACTCTGAGAAATGGATTTTGTTTTATCAGTGAGTAGACGATTGTACTTTTAATAATTTTTTCAAGCAAATTATAATTGAAAATACGTTCGATTAAACGTAAATTCTTTATAAAACAACGTAAACGAAACAGGACACGGCGAATAAAGTCTACTCTTTATTACTGACGGCCACCGGCCAACGAAAATAATCGCAAAACTCTTTGTAACATCGGCCGTGGTTCAATTTTACCTTAAATATCCACGACCGAAATTAGAATTTTCACGTATTTCGGACGTTTACGAAATATCGCCGTTTAAATTTGTTATTCGTATTGTCGCGTCAAATATTTCGTCAACGCCGAAACGATTTACACGCGGATCGTTAAAACTAATACGAATGGTGGCCAAAAAGGGGGACACTAAAATCATTTTGGTTTTTTCGTGCGTGTATTGATTTTTTTCGACGCGTTACGTAAATTGAGTATTAAACGGGTTGATCCATAAACAATAAGCGATAGCTTCTTTTTGTAAATTCTTCGTAGCACTTCAAACGCCTTAAACTATACATATATATATATATATATTTTTTCATATTGGTTTTCTCTTTTTGATTACAATAAAGACGTAGAAAACACCAAAGAATGTACGTATAAATTGTTCGGTATTTTGATTCGAAAAATAGTATTGCCAGGGAATTGTTTTCCAAACGACGACACACGTTTAGAATTCGTCACTTTTCACCGTAATACCGTACATTTTCGTTAAACGACGTAAATAAGTGTAAAAAACTTCCGGTAACTACGTAAATCGTGCGGCGATCAATTACGTTTAATTTCGGTTAATAACGAATTTTCGGTAAGAACCGGGAATAACCGCTCGGATTATTCGACCTTCAACGCGAACAGATAATTGATTATACGTCCGTTACAATTTGACGAATGTATAATATTTACGGATAATTTTACGTTTAACCGGTTTAGTTATACTTATAATATATATGTAGCATGATTTGCTCGTGCTACATAACGCTCGTTACGATAAAAGTAGTAAAACGTTATTATTTACATATTTATTTAGCGATAGTGATGGGATATTTCTATTACATGCACGGTATATTTCGGAGTAGTGTTGGTATGTACAATAATAACAGGAATATTTTTATTTGAAATAACGTGAACTTTTAAAATGGACACCGTATTCGAAACGTACGAAACAAATATACGTATTGTTGTAGACGAACTTTAGTTTTCCATTACTCCGTCACGGACCGCTTCATTTACATTTTCCGACCTTATTAAACGATTATTTATTTATAGCCATAGAATTATTATTGTATAATATACGAACGAACAATAATCGGAACGACGTTCGATAGAGACTACTATGTATTGTCCTACCCAATATATCCGGTTAACTCTCGGCGCCTCCAATTATACGTAGTTGTCTCGAGACGTAGAATAAATCGTTCGTTTTCAGATTTTTCCAAAGTAAACGGCCCGAAACAATTTTGCGAAAGTTTAAACCCGATATCGCAAAGAACACCTGCCCAGAATCAAGGTAACAGCACCGAATTCCCGTAATTCTCCAGCGGTCAACACCGACCGAGTAATAATTAACAATACGATAACGACTTTCTGTCCGTAATTTCGTAGGCTCCGATTTGTGCGCCGACAATCGATTACAATTTGTTCGTGTTGTCCGGGGACCGAGTCCTTCGTGTATTTTATGTGACTGTCGAGCGTGACAATCGAGGCGTAACATTCGCGATAATAACGACCACTATAAGAAGAAACGTAAAGCTATCTAACAAATACAAATATTGGACACGCGATTTAAAATTATAAATAGAATTGATTTCAACGTTAATTTACTATATCCGACGAAATACGCAAATATTTATAATTATACAAAAACATTTTTCGTTATTAGAATAAATTTAACGAAATCTCTTTATAATTGTCATTTGCGATACTGGGCAATTGGATAACTGTATCGATACGTTATTATTGTTCCATAGCGGTCCAAAATATATAGTTAACGTTTCTTTTAATTGGTTAAGATTAAAATTTCAAATCGATTCGTCGTAGAACATTGTCCGTCGTTATATTTACTTTATCGCGTAAAAACGGTTAATTCGTTTTCGCCCCGTTCATAAATATTCAATTGTCCGTAGCGAAGTGGTTTATGTATTGCGTTTGTTTTTTTATATAGGTCTTTCCATGGCGTCTATTCCGGACAAGTATAAGTTGTTCAACATATTTAACGAAGTTCAAAATCCTTTAACCGACAACCAATTAAGCCTGAACAAAAACCCGTTCGGTAATAATAACTAACGCGTCGATGGCGTGGTTTTATTTCGAATAGCGTTTCAAACGTAAAAGTATTTCGAACAAGAGAGATAAAAAATAGTTTAGTAAGTTTACGGCCATCGACATATGGTCACATATAGCAATATCACCGGGTCCGTCATCCGATGAACCGGACAACAGCATACTTGGGCACGGTGAGGGTGACCCGCGGGAGTTGTTTAATATAAATATAAGAAAAACACGGAGTATTGTGATACGAAATTGAACGTTTTAATTATTCCGCTCGTCGGGGCCGACGAACGTACAAATTATTATAAAACGTATCGGACGATTTACGTGTACGTAAAGTAATCGATTTTTACGTTTATGACGAAAGAACACTTGCGCGGAGGTAGTACAAAGCGCCGTATTCGACAGACGTTGTACGGGGCGATAATCACCGTGATAACATCCACCGTAACCGGTCGTCGTTTCGTTTATGACACGCTTAAAACGTCGCGTTTTCCACATTAGGTAACCGCGATTACGCATTGTAAAGGCGATTATATATCCCTTTTTAAAAGTCACAATAATACATTTTCAAAGTAATTCTCTCGCAAATGTCTCGTAATTATAAAGCCGACGATTTAAACGCCGGTCAATATCGATTTTCATCAAAAATCAAATTTACCGGACTCAGTTTCGAACTAAATCGCTTAATCACCTCATTCTTCGGGAATCGACTCTAACTACGGAATACTTTCTTTATTGTTCTTAATACTATTTCCATACAGCTGGACGGTCCGAATTGTTGGTCACTACTTACCAGTAGAATATACGTCTGCTCGAGGGAACCACACCACGAACCGCCCGAACGGATAATGTAACCGATACGTTTCCATCGTACGATTCCGCCAACAATCGGATAGAACGTTTTCGACCGAAATGAAAACCCTCCGAGATATGTTGTACTTTTATTGACTCGGTTACGTGGATGGGCGAACGTGACGAATCGTAAAACGTAGAGTAGGCACTTCGGTCAACCAAACGTCGTAACGTAGAATACAAATTAATTCTCTTCGTACGAACATATTTGATCGATATTATTCGCTAGACGCGACGTACGAAATGGTATCGACGAATCACAAATTGCGTATTCGACCTATACGCTCCTTGGCGTTTGGGAAGAAAACTTCTCGTGTCTTTTCTTTTTCCCTTTTCACTGGGTCAAAACAATAACGATTTGCGTCGCTTCTTAATAGTCGAGGGTGATTTTTTCCCCGCGCGAATATTCTACAACTCGGAATAATCTGTATTTACGATTTTAGGTTTCAACGTACCGTCGGCAAATACATTCGAGATTGGTCAAAGTAGCAGAGACAACCAAATTTCCAGCGACCAACAACAAATAGGTTATGGTTTAATAACGAGGAATATCGTCCGCATTTTTCGGGTCTACACAACGCGAACGTCGTCAATAACATTCGTCGTCGTTTATCACTCTTTTTCAGATTACGCAAATTATTCGGGCAGAAACGAGATGGATTATAATTTTCCCGATACGAATATAAAAGATTTTTTCACCGGTGGCCATACTACCGTAGTCTTCCCCACTATATATGCCAATGACCAAAGACCGTCAGGTAATGGTTAATAATACACCGAGCATTGTAGAGCTCTATATTCCGCGTAACGATGTGCGCTATGGATATCGCCATAGCATGGATAACCGCCTTTCGACGGTTTCCAGGAACAAAGTCGTCGAAAGTATTTTCTACTTCTTTCGAACTGCTTATACGTCTATACGAATATTCGTCGTAATAACTAACAGTAATAGTATCGATTAGCCAAACGTTCTAAATATCGGTTACGAAATAATCGATAACGTTTTGCGCAAACGAGTGTATCCCGAGGGTTTTTTCACGACAACGTTGTATATAAACGAACATAGACCGTTGATGAATTTAATAAAATCGATCGGAAATTTACGTCCGCGCGATTTCAATTTGTAATAAGATAACCGCCGTCATAAAATCTATGTTTTCGCTTTAACCCGTAATATTTTGGTTTTCAACGTAGATAAATTGTTTTTCTCTTCTCGTAAATCGTCGAACTTATTTTCGACCTCATTACCGCTACCGCTGTTACATATAAACGAATTTCGCATCGACGTCAAAGATATCGGAAACATTTTTCCAATTTTGGCATTATAAATCAGGCTATGATCCATTATTAATAATTATCTTATATCAAGTAATTCGCTTGATGGCTAGGTAACTCATTGCGCAAAAGTGTTACGTTCAATATTTTAAAATTTTTTTTTCAGATTTCGGTACAATCACGAGTGATCCATATTTCAATCCCATTAATACGAGTCTGAACGAACCCAATACATTGAGCAACTTTCAAAGTAGCAACTTCGCTTCGACTCAATTCACATTCGACCATCAACAACCAAGTAACGATGATCGATAATACAACGAACAATTCTTTACTTTCAGATTCACAATAACGATCTGCACTCTTTGTCGAATAACCAGGAACCGTCATACGATATAGTCCTATAAAATACTTATATATATATTGTTGGCAAATCGCGTTCACTCTGCCATGCGCCGGATTAATTCGCCTAATCTCAATTTATGATCGACTCTGACGAATTGTGACGTTTGTTTTACGTGTTTTTTAGATTATGTCGGCGCGGCGGACAGTAATCAGTATTACGATCCTATTACTACTGATCACAACACACCATTCCCAAATACATTAACCGACGTTCAAAGTGGCGCCATCGCCCCCTCTCCATTCGCATTCGACTATCAACAACCAAGTAATGATTGATAATATGGAGCAGTTATACGCTCGTCATTATTTTCAGATTCTCAATAACGATCTCTTTGTCGAATAACCGAGAACCGTCATACGATATAGTTCTATAAAATACTTATATATATTGTTGGCGAAAACGCGTTCACTCTGCCGTGCGCTGGATTAATTTGCTTAATCTCAATTTATGTTCGACTCTGGCGAATTGTAACGTTTGTTTTGCGTGTTTTTAGATTATTTTAGCGGTCAAAGTGACACCGCCGTCCCAACTCAGTTTCTCGACAATCAATATCAAACAGGTTATTATAATTAATAGACCGTGGAACTTCATCTGTATTTTCAGAATCCCAATAAAAATCCGCGCCGCTCGTAAAAAACCGGAAAGCGTATTTCAATTTGGTACACAGAGGCTGCGAAATGGACGTGTCCCTTTCTAATATTCCGTATTTCCGTTGAAAATAATTCGTATTCGTTTTATCTTATTACGATATAAAATGTATTTTCTCTCGTTTTAGCTGCACGAAATCTGGAACAGATGCCCGATATGAATAATTTCTCCTTCGCTTTACCACCTTCGTCTACATCAGCACCAAATCAACCGTATTTCAATAACTATAATAACTATAATAAATGATCCATGAATTTACGTCGACCATGTGCATGTTAAAAAATTACCATACAATTGTAAAATTATAAGGACATTTTTTTTTTTGAAAAATGTATCGTTAAATTGAAAAGGAATTAATTATAAATAAGAAAAACGTAAACATTATATAATTTTGAACACGAGTGTGAAGTTTACGTTACAAATTAATTAAAACATTCGTTAAAACTGAAAATGCAATAAATTACTGATTTACGTACTTAGGCGCATTTTCAGTATTTTAACACAATTATGTACGTTAAATAATTATTTTAAAAATATAAAATAGAATATGCTTTTATTATATAATATAATTAATAATAATAATAAATTACAAATATATATACAGCTCTTCTTACTAAAATAAATATTAAATAAATAACTTTTTGATAGACGAAAAATATACGTGTAAATAATATATACATATATATATATATATATATATATATATATATCCAGTTTAAACTTCATATTTCAAATTTATAATGCCTATATTCTCTTTTCAATAATTCTGCTTCCTAAATTTCCATCACCTCAATTTCAAAAATCGTCCACATCTAAAACGAATATGTTTACGATTCTAATGGATTTTTGCGACTTTTGAATAGTTTCATTACGAAATGCGAGTCTCAAATAATATACCAAAAACTTGAAATTTTTTCAATCGAGGGTTACTTTGACAATAGATTGAATACAATATAGCTATTTGTTACCGAGTACATAATACGCGATATAGATATATAATAAAGCCTAATAAATACAATACAAAAAAATTATAGGATTTATGAATAAAATAAATCATATTTAGCTTTAAAATATATTGTATTTTAGCTAACTTCTAAAATTAAATATATTCTAAATAATATTAAACGTATAAATTATATTTAAGATTAGCATCAAAGGTTATAGACAATAATTTTAATACTTATTACAAAAGTTACAACATATGCACAAATATTAGAACGCGTGTGCACGGTGTTTTAATTTTAATCCAAATCATACTGTGCTATACTCCAATAGCTCATTGTGATTAACATAATACGAAATTCCAAACATTATCATCTCTGACTTTTATCTGTTTCATTTTATAAATCGAGTTTTACTGAATTTGATAGTTAATGTACTAAGATTGATATAACATTGTAATCTATGTCATTAACTATGTTGCTATATTAGGTATCGGAAATTTAAATAATTAAAATTATCCGTAAAATAAAAATCAAACGAATATTTCGCCCGGACATATTTGGAGATTCAATATAATTAACACATTTCCAATAAATTTTTGGCAAAAAATATTTGAAATTAAATCAATTTATCGCAATGTCACCGTTAGTAATTATAATATTTTTATAATTTTAGGACATTATTTTGACAAAAAAAATATTAATACCGTTGCGAAACCCAACTAAACACTAGTAAAAATGGACCCGAAAAAGCATAAAATTGTAGGAAATTCATCCATTAATCTTAATTAAATGGATTATTATAATGGTCTTGATTTGTACCTTGATATGATGATGGTAAAAAGTGTTGATCAGGAAACTGTACAAAATTTTGTCTACCTAAAAACAATTTAATCGAATTTAAATATCCATATTAATTATTAGAGACTTTAATAAAAAAAAACATTTATAAAAATATTATTGAATACAAACTATTTAGTTTAGCGAATTGCAAAAAGCAACTATATGTCACTTTGAACTGTTAAGGAACCAAACTGAAAAAGTTACTTGGTCACAAAGAAACTATGATAAAGAAGAATCATCGATATTCAGAATGAAAATCATGCGGAAAATCTTTGGACCAATCAAATAAGAAGAAAGTGAAAGAAGAAGGAAAAGTAATAAAGAACAAAATGAAGGCACAAAATACAATAGTAGTGAACAAAAATTACGTTTAGAAACATATGTTAAATTCGAAAAATAAAAACGTGTTAGATCATAATATGTGTGGAAAATCAATTTTCGATGAACTGTTTTACATAGATGTTAACGTGATTTAAAAAAAGTACATAATTTTAAAAATTGAAAGTCCTTTCCGGAGGCTAACAAATACAGAGAAAATTGATCGTTGCAGATTAATAATCGTCACCTGTCTGTTGTTGATTCGAGGCGATATTTTGTCCAACGTTCGATGTACTTGAACTTGGTACGCTGGACCCTGTATTAATAGGATTATAAAACGGATCCAATCCAATTGTACCGAAATTATCTAAAATTAAAAAAAAATTGGTAACGAACATTACACAATGAGTTAACTAGTTACGAATGAAAACTAAGCAAATAAATCAATAACTGGCTACGCCACGATGTTAGTCAATAATAAACAACGATCGTATTATTATCCTGACGATTTGAAAAAGTTTTTAACTATATATAAATGTTTTTGACGCGAGAATTGTATTAAAATATAAACAAACCTAAAGTTGTGTAATCAGATATGAAAAATATTCGATAATTTCTTAGAGAATTATCCGCAGCACGTGTGTATAAATATTATCATGTCACAACGTTCGTTTAAAAAAATAATCATTTTATCGAAATTCGTTGTTATGTAATTATCGACGCAAAGCTCGACGGTATTTATTAAACAAATTAATTGTATATCAATTGTTCGAAGTGCACCGTTGTTAAAATACAACACTTTCGATCAAATTGTGATCAAATGGGTTTTCACAGTGAAAATTCATATTAATTACTATCGTACGCAACTCGATGACGCGATGAAATTCTAATACCATTCTGGAGTTTGTGCACCGGAATTGTCTAATATAAGTTACAATGAAAATTAATACGTTTCTACGATTGCCTGACAATGAATGGAGATGTTGGTGTTAATCCTCAACGTCATATATTATTTGTAAAGGTAGACACTAATCCATAATTTATAGAATGTTAATTATTGGTAAATTATATAGAAATTTTTTATGAAACAATGAAAACTATTTTCAGAAACATTACAATTCATTAATATTTATCATAAACATTTACAGATGACATCAAGAAACAATGACGAAAAAACTTCGATAGTAGAAAGGAAAATCATCGTAATAACTAAATGAGAAAGAAGTAGAATAGTGGAAATGGAGTAAAATAAAGAAGGTATAAACGATATTTCTAAATAAAATCGAAGTGGATAAAAATACATTACGAGGCACACGTAAATTTCAAACAACAAAAGTCGTGTTGGAGCGAGTTCCATCTAAAAGAAAACTATTGGTTCATCTGTCGTGCATGGATGCAAGTGTGATTAAAAAAAGGTACATAATATTTGACATTGAAAACGTCACACCTAAAAAAAATTTAACCGTTGATTCCGGTTACTAACAAATACAGAAAATATTGATCGTTGTATATTAACAATCGTCACCTGTTTGTTGTTGGTTCAAGGCGTTATACTGTCCAATGTTTATTGTACTTAAGTTCGGAACATAAGAATCCGAACTTAAGGGATAGTACGGATTAAATCCAATTGTACCAAAATTATCTAAAATTAAGAAAAAACCGATAACGAACATTACACCATGAGTTAATTACCTACGAATGAAAATTACCTATGTGCATCGTTGCTAATGTAATGCACTTTCAACGAAATATTTATCAACGTTTAATTATTTTAAATAAATGCCAAATGGGTATTCAGAAAGGAAATTTATATTACTTGTACCATTCATAACTCCCGACGTGTCGAAATTCTGATACCATTCTGGGAATTGTGCACCGGAATAGTCTAATATCAAGAACAATAAAAATTACTAGGTTTTTGTGATTGCCTGATAACATATATTCAACACGATATATATTATTTATAAAGATAGGCACTTATCCATAATTTATAGAATTTTAATTATTGATTTATTATATTGGAACCTTTTTTAAAACAATAAAAACTATTTCCAAAACATTAAAATTCATTGACATTTATCAAAATAATAAATGGATGTCATAAAGAAACTATGACGAATAAAAGCTCCGATAGTAAAAAGAAAAACCTTCGAATTAACCAAATAAGAAAAAAGTGTGACAGTGAAAATAGATGAGAATATAATTTGGAACAAGCAGAATTTTAAAATCCAAATGTAGTAACGGACGAAAATTACATTAAGAAACACATTAAATTTGAAGGATAAAAGCCGTTTTGGATCAAAATCCACGTAGAAAAACGTTTTTGGAGGACCTGTTTTATATAGGTATTAGCGTGATTTAAAAAGAGTACATATATTAAAAATTAAAAAAGTCCTTTCCGGTGACTAACAAATACAGAGAAAATTGATCGTTGAAGATAAATAATCGACACCTGTTTGTTGTTGATTCAAAGCGATCATTTGTCCAACGTTTGATGTACTTGAACTTGGTACGCTGGACCCTGTATTAATAGGATTATAGAATGGATCCAATCCAATTGTACCAAAATTATCTAAAATTAAGAAAAAACCGATAACGAACATTACACCATGAGTTAATTACCTACGAATGAAAATTAAACGTATTAATCCATTACATGCTACACGACGATGTTAGTTAATAATAAACAACGATCGTATTATTATCCTGACGATTAGAAAAAGTTTTTAAATATATAACAATGTTTTTGACGTAAGAATTTTACTTGAATGTAAAGTTGTAGATCGGATGTGAAAAACATTCAACGCTCTCCAAGAGTAATACCCGCGCCAAAAATGTGTATATTATCATATCACTAGGGTTGTTTAACACAATAATTTGTTTATATAGATTCGCGGTAATCTAATTATCGACGCAAAGGGAAAAAATAATATTCATATTAAACAAATTCATTATATGTCAGTTGTCCTATATGCATCGTTGCTAATGTAAGGCACTTTCGACGAAATATTTATCAACGTTTAATTATTTTAAATAAATGCCAAATGGGTATTCAGAAAGGAAATTTATATTACTTGTACCATTCATAACTCCCGACGTGTCGAAATTCGGATACCATTCTGGGAATTGTGCACCGGAATAGTCTAATATCAAGAACAATAAAAATTACTACGTTTTTGTGATTGCCTGATAACATATATTCAACACGATATATATTATTTATAAAGATAGGCACTAACCCATAATTTATAGAATTTTAATTATAGATTTATTATATTGGAACCTTTTTTAAAACAATAAAAACTATTTCCAAAACATTAAAATTCATTGACATTTATCAAAATAATAAATGGATGTCATAAAGAAACTACGACGAATAAAAGCTCCGATAGTAAAAAGAAAAACCTTCGAATTAACCAAATAAGAAAAAAGTGTGACAGTGAAAATAGATGAGAATATAATTTGGAACAAGCAGAACTTTAAAATACAAATGTAGTAACGGACGAAAATTAGATTAAAAAACACACGTTAAATTTAAAGGATAAAAGCCGTTTTGGATCGAAATCCACGTAGAAAAACATTTTTGGAAGACCTGTTTTAAACAAATGTTAGCGTGATTTAAAAAGAGTACATACATTAATAATTAAAAAAGTCCTTTTCGGTGGTTAAAAAATGCAAAGAAAATTGATCTTTGCAGATTAATAATCGTCACCTGTTTGTTGTTGATTCAAGGCGATATTTTGTCCAACGTTCGATGTACTTGAGCTTAGTACGCTGGACCCTGTATCAATAGGATTATAGTACGGATCCAATCCAATTGTACCGAAATTATCTAAAATTAAGAAAAAATTGGTAACGAACATTACACCATGAGTTAATTACCTACGAATGAAAATTAAACGTATTAATCCATTACATGCTACACGACGATGTTAGTTAATAATAAAGAACGATCGTATTATTATCCTGACGATTTCAAAAAGTTTTTAATTATATATATATAAATGTTTTTGAAGCGAAAATTGTATTAAAATATAAACAAACGTAAAGTTGTGTAATCAGATATGAAAAATATTCGATAATTTCTTAGAGAATTATCCGCAGCACGTGTGTATAAATATTATCATGTCACAACGTTCGTTTGAAACAATAATCGTTTTATCGAAATTCGTTGTTATCTAATTATCGACGCAAAGCTCGACGGTATTTATTAAACAAATTAATTATATATCAATTGTTCGAAGTGCACCATTGTTAAAATACAACGCTTTCCATCAAATAGTGATCAACGTCAAATTGTTTAATGTAAAAATCAAATGGGTTTTCAGAGTGAAAATTCATATTACTTACTATCGTACGCAACTCCCGATGATGCGACGAAATTCTGATACCATTCTGGAGTTTGTGCACCAGAATAGTCTAATATAATTTACAATAAAAATTAATACGTTACTATGATTGCCTGATAATATATACTCAACATGATATATAATATTTATAAAGATAGGGGCTAATTTATATTTATAGAATTTTAATTATCGATTTATTATATTGGAACATTTTTAAAACAATAATAACTATTTCCAAAACATTACAATTCATTGACGTTTGTCAAAATAGTAAATGGATGTCATAAAGAAACTTTGACGACGAAAAGCTCCGATAGTAAGAAGAAAATCTTTGAATTAACCAAATAAGGAAGAAGTGTAACAGTGAAAATGGATGGGAAAATAATTAGGTACAAGCAGTACTTTAAAATGCAAATGTAGTAACGGACGAAAATTACATTAAAGAGCCCACGTTAAATTTGAAGGAAAAAAGCCGTTTTGGATCGAAATTTATTTTAAAAAGAAATTAAATTCAAAAATTTAAAAAGTTCTTTCCGGTGGTTAACAAATGCAGAGAAAATTGATCGTTGCAGATTAATAATCGTCACCTGTTTGTTGTTGATTCAAGGTGATATTTTGTCCAACGTTCGATGTACTTGAGCTTGGTACGCTGGACCCTGTATTAATAGGATTATAGAACGGATCCAATCCAATTGTACCGAAATTATCTAAAATAAAAAAAAAATTGGTAACGAACATTACACAATGAGTTAACTAGTTACGAATGAAAACTAAGCAAATAAATCCATTACTGGCTACGCCACGTTGTTAGTCAATAATAAACAACGATCGTATTATTATCTTGACGGTTTGAAAAAAAATGTTAACCATGTGTATTAATGTTTTAACGTACGAATTGTATTAAAATATAAACAAAAAAGTTGTGGAATCGGATATTACTCGCTTGTTTATTGATCGGAATCTTTTTTAAAGTAATATTAACCATTTTTTACAAAATTTAATTTTCTAATTACTATGTTACGAATGAAAAAACATAATTTATTAAATAAGCGTGATTAATTCTAATATTATTTACAATTTTACTACACCATTTCGGAAAATAATGAATTATATGGCAATACTTAATATGATGATATCGATAAAATATACAGTCAAAGTATACTTATAATTAGGGTTTTTTCAGTTTAAAAAATAACATCGAACTGGAGGAGAACTAAATGATTATAGTGCGAATTGAGAACGATAAGTATAAGAATACTAAAAACAAATTAAACCACGAGCTTTAAAATGAAATTAGAACAATTTATATAGTTCTTTATAGGTCTATGTACATCAAACGGAATTATATATTCTTTAATTTTGATTAATATGAAAATTGTTATTATCTATATGTTATAATGTTATGACGATCTAGAACTTTATTAGACAACAAATAATAATTGACAAGATTGACAGATAATAATGGGCGTTGAATAAAATTCTAATTACTATTTTTGTTAACCGCAACATTTTAATAAAGAATAATAACGATGAAATAATTATTTACGGTCGTCTAAATAATATTAAAATCCTGACTTATATATATATATATATAATAGACGTTACACAATTTATTACGTATATAGTGTTTAGTATTTTTTAGATTAGTTATTGTTAATCCTCCTATAATATTTATCTATATATTAAGTATAATAACCTGTTTGGTATTGGTTGTCGGTGATCTGAATAGGTACGAAAGAGCTACTTTGACCTACTTCAAATGTGTTTGTGGATGGCATATCGATGGGCCTTATATAGACAGCGTCGTAAAACTGATCATCCATAATATAATCTGAAAACAAGTAAATATAATTTTTCAGATTCAGTTGCGTGTGAATTGAAATAAAGCGAATTAGCCCAAAATAGAATTTGGATAACAATCATTATTCAATAGTAGCTTAATTATTTGGGAATGGAAAAATATTTCGGATAGTTTTTTGACGCAAATATTAAATGGCAATAATTAACGTCATAAGCAGTACTTATACCATCGACAGATATATTTCCATATGGTAGGTTATGATCATAATACGGATCATTTTCAAATGCACTGGAATAACCTAATTTCGTTGATGTATAAATAAAATTAATAAATTAATAAATAAATAAAACGCGTTGGAATTATATAAAGCCAATAAATAAATTAATAATTATTACAATTTTATTGATTCAATTATATATTAATGTAAATAGGGGAGGTAAACTCGGCAATAAAACGTTGAATACAAATCAATGTCAAAAAATGTTCTCATTAATATATTAAAACATATATAATAATCTTTTATACAAGATAAAAGTATAACAATAACAGATTTTTAAAAAATCGAAATTATTTAATTACTTATGTTTGGAAAATGTATGAAGTACATATAAACAGATATAATAAATTGTAGTGTTTCGTCGATGATTTATATTGTTCAATACATAAATCTTTTATCATTATTGTAAATAACTATTTGGAAATAGTATTTTATATTGCTTTCTAGGCGGTTAGATTTTTTAACGTTTATATGTATAAATGTACACTTTTTCGTACAACGGTCATTAGTTGTGAAAATATACGATTCGGTTGTTCAACGGAAATATAAAATAAATCGGTAAGATTCCCACCGTTAATATTAAAATTATATCCGATTGTTAATAAATGGTTCGAGTCATTGTTTAACTATTGAAAAACATTTTTATATCGTTTAAAATACTTTTGTTTTAATTATTTTAAATCTGTTTAAAATTATACATATTTTACGAATTAATCCATATTGCCTAATAAGTTCGGGCCAGAGCAAAACTGGTTTTACGATTAAACGATATTTATCTTCAGGAATTTCAAATTCCCAAAACGAATTAAAAATATTATAATTTTCCGGAAGCATTGTGCTGGAAAGGTCTAATACAAAACAGTAATTATTACGTATCGCGGCGTACAATTAAATAGAGGAAAAGCGAGTGATTCGTCGATACAATAAAGTAAATATAACGATCGACAATATTCGATAGTTAACCACGTTGAAATGTCGATCTCAATGGACGGAAACACGTGTTCGATAAGTATTCAGCCGTATGGCATAACAATATTGAGGTATCGAAACGAAAATTCGCGGTATTCCAATAAATCGTATTCGCAAACTACGAAATAAGTTTGAACGGATAGTTCAACCATAATAAGTAAAACAAAAACGTTTCGAATAAGCGAACCGCGTCAATTATATTATGGTCAATTCCCATCGGATCGTATTTAACCCGATGTATCATTTACGTTGCGGAATTGACGCTATCGATTGAACCGTCAATTGATATTCTTTCATTAACGATACACATGGTGCTGTTAACTCGCGTTTAATATTTGTTATTTTATATTAGTTTACGTATATTCTTATGTTGAATATTAGTCATATCGTTTTTACTGGCTATACGATAGTGATTCGTCAAAAGTATTAGACAATCGCATAGACGTTGTGGGCGCGTATATTTTCGAAAAACAGTCTAAATCTTTATTAAATCCCAGGAACCATGGACAAACGGATTTCTTCGTATAACTAATCATTACTAGGTTCTTGTTCTTCTTGGCCAATGAACAAATTGGGGTTGTTTTCAACACTAGCGGGTGTAATATTAATTGACGGAAAGCGACTTTTACAATATTCTTCCGGACCATTTAAATTGGCATCGTCTAAAAATAAAAAGAGATTATTACCGCGTTTTATCAAAGCCGAATTTCATCTACGACGGTTAAACGAGTTAATCAAAAGTTCGATATAGTAACAACGGAGTTCGATTATTGTCAGCGACATAAATTTATTAACAAAACATATATCTATTATTAAATATCAATTTCATGTTAAATTATTATACGTACCAACCAACGGTAGGAAAATGTCCCTCATGTATATATAATAATATTTTACTATATCTAAATACATTTATTCGTACAAAAGCTTTATTACTTTTGTCGTTTAAAACGTTATAATAATATTGTGTACATAATTATAATGTATAACGTACGAAAACGTTTAAAGTTAATACTAAATTATCTAAAAAGATATTTATTTAACATTTCGGATTCCCACACTCCTTATTTTTAGATTGAACTATTAAAGCTAGGTATACGTACCGTAAACGGCCTTTGTCACCACTTTATAATATCAAAAACAAGAAAACGTCGTTAGAAATTTATTATATTGGAACGTGTACATAGTTTTGACACTTTATCTGAAGCGAGATTAATGAATACTCGTAGGTTATTCCATCACTAATAGAATACGTAATTTTGTACCCCGTGTAATTTTTATGGCGTACAAAATAAATATAATGTCGAATAAAACAAAAACAAGAGTTATATGCAGGCCGCTCTAATCTCCATTTGTATTAATATTATTGTTTTATGTGTGACTCGTTGTATCGTTAAACGACACAATGTTTAACAATCCAAATTTTATAAATGGAAAAACGGCATTAAAAATAGGCAAATCAAGAAAATTTAGTGATTCTTTTTTGCTTTTAATGTAAAACTGAACGCAGTTATTTCGCAAATAATGTTCGGGTGCTCACTCTCCATAAAAACTAAACACTTGACACTATTTGCCACGTCGAATATCGTTCAACAAAATTTATTATTTAGTAAGGAAATAAAATGTCAGATTGTCATTAAAACAAACATTTATTTAAGGAAATATATTAAACGCTATTAATCACTTAATGTTTTAAACGCGTGTGACAGTGCTGCCTTAGCATCGTCATCGCCTAAAACATAAAAACGATTACAAATTTGACATTATCGGCGGTTTAAATCGACTCTAATTGTATACGTAACTTATACGGACTTAACAACATATCGAATACATAAATATCTTTGAAATTAATATAGTATAATGTTGATAAATAATAAACTTTCCTACCGGCGAAACCCGCTTTTTGAAATAATTCTAATAAATATATTCATATTCAATAATATATAAAATAAATATCGTTTTATCGGATATTGTGATATATGGTATAATTACCAACACATTTCTGTCGTTTTAAATCGTCAGTCGAAATTCTAAAATATTCTAGAACAATAAATCATTATGTGATAATTATTTGTTTATTGTAAACATATTGCACCTATAATTATTTAATTTGATACAATAGGCGATGACTATAATTCCAGGTATTTCATTTACCATACACGGTTAACGGTATTATATAATGAACTCAAACTTATGTATAGTTAGTGTCATTTCGTTTCGTCACCGTAATTAGTATAAACTAGTAGAACTTTCCTTAAAATAGTATTATAGACAAACGAATATAATTTGTCTGCTGATTGATTACAGGGATAACCGGCGTAATTTTATTATTTGTATATATATTCTATTGAAATTTAATTCTGAACGAATGTCTTAAAGTGAAAAATAATATTACACACTAAATGATGAAATATTCCGTATTAATATACACGCACACATTTATATATATATTTATATACACGTATAAATTATATAAATTATTATATTAAGTAATATAATTAATATATTATTATAAATATATATAAAAATTGGTACCAACCTGTTATGTGATTCATACACCATTTTATTGGCGGTTCAAACATGCCCTCTTTATATACTAAAAATTATTTCGATTTTTTAAGATCGATGTTTTTATTGTAATTGATTACATTTGTTACATTTATTACATATTATAATATTGTATTTATTGAAATGATTTTCAGATCCCTGCGTGTAATTAATACATTTGTATACAATTCGACGTTTATACTACATACCTAACAAACCACCATCGTGCAAATAATTAACATAGTCACTTATTGTGTCTGTAAATATTTATAATTTTCGATAAGTCTGATATTCGCTATTATCGGAGACACGTGGTAATATTCGACATTTTTAATAACGAAACATTATAATTTACAAACATTAAACACCTACTCATTATTCGTACATCATTTCATATCGTTAAAATAAAATATTACGGTAACGTCAATTACCATATTTTTGCCATTTTGCATTACATGAACTGTCTACAAAAAATACAACAGGTTACATATGATTTCTTTTTAAACGAATCGGTATTATTGTTCTTTAAAACACAAACAATTTAATGAGCTTTAGATGTTTTAACGCGTACATTGTGTGACTAACAAACGAGAATTGTCCGAATGACACTACACACCTGACTGATTGGCTACACTTGTGATCCGTTATACATATTACATTTTGATAGTTCTCAATATAAGGATCATGTTGCATAAGGAGCCTTACCCTAAAAACTATGTCCATAGCTCGACCGTTATTTTCTATTTAGTTTTAATATCGTTATATTTTTTTAGTCGTCACCGTTCCATTCCAGGTTAATTTTCAGTAAATTATGATTGATTTTTAAGAAATAATAAATTTAATTAAATACAAAAAGTGTACGCCACCGTTTTCGTAGTGATTAAAATGTGTTATATCATATTACAACTTGCCGTGGCGTTTACTTTGCTTATGTCAGTCAACGCGTCATTTTTAAAATTATAATTAACAGGGCAATAATCCTGATTAATTTACTCACAGGCGAGATATGCATGTTTGAATGCTTGTGCACCACTGAAGTCCCCTACATGACGAAAATAATAAAATATATTATTTATATATGTAAATTATCGTATTGTGTTGGAAATTTTATATACCTGTATCAATTATTCGCAACTTTATTTATTATACATTATTGTATATTTTTCAAGTCCAATCGATTCATTTTGAATGCTTGGACAATTATACTTACTTTCAATCCATTTAACTAATGCACCATCTACACAACGATTTGACATTATTTTAATAATTATTTCCGCGCAATATCTACTTGACGGTAACTACATTAGTTTATCGAATATTTATAATTGAATCTATTTTTCGGTTTATAATAAGATTATTGAACGTTACGCGTTTCAGTGTTAATCGTTCGTTTTATAATTTTTATATTAATTTTCGAAGTATGTTACGATAATCTACATGAGAAACATAAAGAAGCAAACACTATTCATATTAATAACTCAACGAATAAAAATAAAGTGTAAATAAATAAAATTTAAATTGAAAAATATGGTAAACATTTTTTTTATAAGAGGGGAAAAATTATCCGGTGTTAAGTTACTATTATAATTACGAGATTAATGGAGTCGTGGGCCCGAGACTAGATTATATATTATTAGATATTCTTATTTATTTTATAAATGATTCGATCGAATGAAATATAATGTATGCGCTTGCCTGGTTGGATCATTGAATTTTCGGAATATTGATCGGCTAAAAAATATAAATACCTCTTTAATTTTAAAAAAGCAATTGAAAATAAACATGTGGAGACACTGTCTTCTTACGTAACGACAAAGTTAATTATAAATAACGCGTGAAATAAATCGAACGCTTAGGTTTTCCGAATCGTATACGATCACACTCGCCTTTCCGAAAAATTTTATGTTACGAAAATGTCGCGTACTGGTGTATGGCAAACACATTCTGCCGCCGTGTTAAACACCAACTGCTAATGTAACGGTTTTTGCTATCGTCGGTGAGCACTTTTTGCTTCAACCCATTGGGCGTCACTGATCCTTATATATTTGATTATATCTCTTCGTAAATACTTAATAGATGGTTTTCGAATATTTTTTGTAGCGAAATTTCTTCTTTGCCATAATGTTCGGCATATTGTACGACGATGTAATTTCTAATGGTTTGTTTCGTAATTCGTAATGATTTTACTAATTTTTTTTTTAAGTCGTTTGTATGTTATTAGGTATAATGTTATAAAATTTTTAAACGTATTCCAATAACGCTATATAGACGAGCGTGATTGTTTTTTATTTAAAATAACTGTGTAATTTGTAAAATATTTAGTATGTTTACATTAATGAAATGTACGTATCATTACAAAATTGAACGAATACATTATCTGATTTGTTTAATATTAATAATGCGATGATAAAATATTATCATAATTTACTTTATGTTTGAATTATAAATGATAATAAAGTTTGGTGAAAATATAGTGACCGTGAAAAATAATTTTTTTCTTCAATATGGAAAAATGAATGAATATTTGTATAAAAATTAATTTTTATGTAAATATATTGAACATAATAAAATTATTCGTATATTCAGTTTAAACATCATATTCACCGAAATAAACTAGGTTAAATAGTTGACTTATTTTTAATTTTTACGATAACACTTACAATTTTCCGGTTTTATTTGAAAAACAGCTAGATGAAGATTTTACATTGTTATAACAATCATTAATAAATGTAGAACAATTATTTGACAGTTTCTTTGTTGATTTATTAATCAACTATATCTGAATATGAATTTAAGTTAGTAATACGATTTTCAAAAGTTAAGTGCTTAAGTATCAATGAATCGTTTGACAATTTTTATTTTAATTCTCAATATATATAATAGGGAATTCAACACGAAGATAAAATTAAAGTAAGTGTTTAACGTTGAACGATCCTATTATGCCTAGTGTACCTATGTTATCTCTTACGATAGCCTGACGATTGAAGTTTGTGCTAAATTTATAATTATAGTTATGATAATTATAATTATAGTTATAATTAGTCAACACACGAATAAAACAAAAGAACATCCATTTTTGATGTTTAAGCGTTCTCGTTATTCATTTAGTACGGACCTCGAGTTTATAAATATTATTTTTAGTCGTCAATACATCGTATTCGCTAAACTAATTTAAATGAAAAATTAGATAAGTTTGGATGGTTCGTACGATAATACTTACTGTTCAACACCTGTACATTAATGATTTTACCTAGAGGATAATTTTAAGTCTATGAAATTAATATTGATTCGTACAGAATAACAAATTGAATTTAACTGCGGGAGTTTATTATATAAATATTACAATTATATTCGTTTGTCGTATGTAACGATCTGAAGTATTTAACACGATTTGTTGAAATTATATTAAACGCTGAATTGGTTTTCTTCAAAACATATTACGAACCCTTATACGACGAACATCTCATACCCCAGTTTGCTTTTCACATTGTTTATGGGTAATTAAAGATACTTAATTGTATACACATTCCGATGTAATTTAAAAATTATCCATATTCTTACTTATGCATTCTTCCACTGAAAAATATTATTAGTAATCGTTATTCTCGTTACAAATATTTATACGTCAATAATAACGTCGCACTTTCAAACATTTCACAATACTGTTTTGGTCCTGGAATTTTGAATTTAACTAGAAAAAAAATATTATTTAAAATAAATAACGACTTTGCGATTATCCCTTTTTAAATGTTAAGTATTTTTGGTATATTTCGCGGCGCCTAAAGACATTATTGAAAACATTTATTTATAATCAGCTACGAAAATATCCGAAAATAATTCGGCGTTTTGTGTAAGAGTAACGGTTATATTACTTCAAACATAAGCCAAAATACTTATATTATATAAATAATAGGATACGACGGATCGTTACCTAAATTATTATTAGTCTTATTAAAACGATCTATATTTTTTTCGCTTTTGTAATTTTCGTTTTAAACTATGATAGTGGCGTAGTGTTTGTCGTACGTACCAACATTTTTTAAAAGTGTAGTAAGTATGTACATAGCATAACCATTTACCACATCTAAAAAAATATGTAAATATATATATATATATATATAAATAACTTGAAATAAACTCTTTTATGATATCAAATACTATAAATTCATTATCAATATACATGCACTTGTCGAATTATATATTAATGTGACGTAATTCAAATGGCTATTTTACATATACATGCACTTGTCAAATTATGTATTCGTGCGATGTAATACATTAATAGTGATGAAATTTAAACGGCTAGTATTTATAGAAAATCGAAAACAAAATTTAAACACGTTAAATTCATGTAGGATTGACGTTTATATCTATTATATAAATTTGTTGGCAATTTTTTTATATTTATTTCGCTTAAACAATCGTACGATATTCTTAAACGAAATTCGAACTATAGCTTACTTTCGTTACATAAAGAATATTCTTTTAAGACATTCGAAACCAGAAATATAATTTTTTGACTCAGAAAAGAAAAAATAATATACATACCGCTTAATTTTTCTGTAATTTCTTTTTATTTACCGAATGAAATAAAAATATATAGCAATTATATTTTCAATACACATACGATATATAATGGAAAATGCATTCAGTCATCACTATAGAATAAATTCTATTCGCGATATAGAGAACAATAATAATTGTTCGTTTAAGATTATAAATTTTCAATTTATATTAATATGTAATTTACGTACGTATATTAAAGTATACGTTTCTTAGTTCTTCTAACGGATCGTTGTTAGCTAAACAAACAAAAATAGTTTTATACGTGATTTATACATTTTTCGCAATTGTCTTAAAATAGATAAACCGCTTAAATAATTATAAATATTTGAAAAATTATAATCGAATTCTCGAGTGACATAGAATAGTGTTTGTATGTAATACAATGAAGTACCTCTAATATTGTTACTGAGAAAATGTTCTAGAAAGTTTTAAAGTCAAAAATATAATTAAAACGAAATAATTTAGTGAATCGCGAGCGTATTCCCTTAGAATAAGTTCTATTTTATTCTCGCTCTTGTATTTATTTCGTAATAATAGTAATTTACAATAATTAATTGTACGTATCAAATCGCGAGCTATGTGAATTCCATCGCGATTTACTATGGGATAAACGAAATCAATGTCCAAATGCTTGTACCAGTAATAATACCGAGTATAGAGATCGTATTAAATGCATATATATATAAATATATTACTTAGCAAATTTAAGGGCTTTAATGATTATTACAATGACAATAATTTCCAGTCGTCCGTATAAACGTTTACCTTTAATTATTTATTTATTTATTTTCCAACTATAACGACGTTTATACGACGATTTAATAACATAATTTAATTAGTGTTGGTCACCTTCTGAGCCAAGAGCTATGTGGAGGTGAAAGTTCGTCAAAATTTAAGCGACATAATAATTTTAAAATATTATATCGGTAATTACTTTTACAAAGATCTTTTTTGCCTTCATCATTTAATTGCATAATATAATCTAGGATAACCAATATTATTATTGTAATCGATATTCTTTAAACAAATTTTAAGCGACAAATTATTCGAAAATGATTTCTTAATCGCGATAGGGGCTGTAATTAAAATTGTAAACGATCCATTCGCTACAGACGACGAACGTATTTACGCTAAATTATATTTATTTGTGTAGGAAACGAACTATTCGGGATCAAAGATGTTGGGAAGCCATCGCGGCCAAGTTCGGAGATCGCGATGGTTACAACAGCTAATGGACAGACCATTGAGGCGAAAATCGTAGACACGGATAGGGAGGAGATACTGAATGCGGTGCGCGAGGCTATACCGAGCGATGAGTACAACGGCCGGGGCTGTAATCAGCGTACGGGAAACGATCGACCGCGAAGCGGACCAAAGTTGCCGCGTCTCGGATAACGCGGACGGCGGATGGAACGGACATTGTGCCGCGGATTTGGTCACCCGTGCGGGGATGTCGTTTGCCCGTCTACTTCATGCCGGGGGTGCCTACCACCGGCCACGGCCAAACGTCTTGTTCGACCGGTGAAAGCTGGTGGGTCCCGAGCGGAAGGTTCGAGGCTCCTAAGTCCGCGCAACATACGGCAACGGGCGCCTGCGCTACATCGACGATCGTCATTTTAGTAATATCACGGTAGTATATTTTATACCGCGCGATTTCGTATAAAACGGCTGTGGAAAGGACGTTAGTAACCTTTACACTGGCATTTTGAAACGAAAAATATGAAGGTTTAATATGTTATGTACTAATACGTAAATTAATGGATGATATTACCCCACGTTTGATATACACTGGAAAACACAGCTGATGTGTATATTTAACAAATAACAAAAAAAAAATATTAAATACAATTTGATAGAAAACCTAAATGTTTTAATTTCTCGTTAAATTTCAAACGTACGCCCGTATATATTTATTAGTATATTATTATAATATATACTAATATATATATATATATATATATATATATATATATAT